>JABUQX010076958.1:0-2500 GCA_015478945.1 Trachelipus rathkii
AATAATAATAATATATATAAATAAAAATAATATATATATATATACTACATATATATATATATATCTATATATATATATATATATATATATAATATATATATAATATAACTATATATATAATATAGTTATATAATATATAAAATATAATATATATAATAATCATATATATATATATAATTCCATATATATAATATATAATATATATATATTATATATATAATATACTATATAAATATATATATATTATATATTATATATATATATAAATATAAATATATATATATATTATATATATACTATTATATATATATATTATATATTATATATATATATATATATATTCATATATAATATATATATATTTATAATATATACTATATATATATAATATATATATATATATATCTATATATATATAATATATTATAGAGTGGCGTTAATCCAGAAATTTTTTTCGGGGGGCCAGACAAAATCGTTTCATATATTATATATTATTATATATAATTAAATATATATATATATATAATATATATTATATCTATATATATAATATACATATTATATATATATTATTATAATATATATATATATATAATATATATAAAATTATATATACATTTAACTCTAGATTTTATGTACTAAAGCGGATATGAATACTTAAAATGCTTTAGTTTCTTAAAAATTCGGGGGGCCATGGCCCCCTGGCACCCCTGGATACGCCACTGTATATTATAATATAATATAATTATATAATATATATTATATATATTAATATATAATATATATTAATCACTATATATATATTAATATATATAATATATATATATATTATATATATATAATATATATATATTTAATCTATTATATATATATACATCTATATATATATATATTATATTATATATATATATATTATATATATATATATATATTATATTAATATATATATATAATATATATATATATATATATAGTACTATAATATATATATATCTACTAATATTATACTATATATATCTGATATATAATATATACACAATATAAAGTGTTCATTAACGCTTAAATGCGTTAAATCCGTTAATATACTCGTTAATTTTGTCGTTAACTTTTTAACGCTTTCGTTAATTTCGAAAGAAGTAACGGACTATTAAACGAGGTTAAAAATTTTTTCCCTACATCCGTTAATTCGTTAAATTAAATTTCGAGTTTAATAAACATTTCTTAATGAGCATTTTAAATGTTTAGATTCGATTCGATAAACTTTTTTTTCGCAAAATTGTTATAATGGCTCAAAATGTGTTTTATTCTCTTACACGGTTATTATCCCATTTAGTAATGTTTAACATGTTTTTTCTTTGTCTGTATTCTCGATTTCTCTGATTGGTTCGCTGAAGAAAAAAGAGATAGTGACTGTGCCCGTTTAATGAGTCATTAACTTCTTTTCGTTAGTTACCTGAACTTGCTTCTTTTGCGACTAGTAAAAAAATAAAAGAACTAGGCCTCATAAGCATTGTAATTATAAAAAAATATACGATATTTTGTTTAAATTCCTAAGTTGACATATCCTTTATTTTGTACAATAATATACTACTCGGGTGGTCCGAAAAGAATGTCCCGTTTCAATTGCTTTATTATAGCAGCGAATATACAATATCAGACAGCATAGTCATACTCAAAGTGATAGGTCAGTATGAACAGAGTTTAGTACATATGTTCAATATTGCCCCTTCGTTATATGGATACATCCAGCGATAATCCAATCCCTGCAAACATTGGTTAACAGATCCGGAGTAATGGAAGGAACGGAATGTTCAATTCTGGCGGTTTCAACCTCTAGTTAACGAATGGGCAGCCCCATAGGAAGAAATAGGAGGAAAATCCGCATGGCGTTAGTCGCGGGAACCGGGGGCGCCAGATTATATAGGCTCTGTCGTCTGGACATTATGACCAAACCCAAGATCTGGGAGCAAGTCGTTCAACCACGCTCGCACTATTTGACTCCAATTGGAGGGGCTCCATCTTGCTGCCATATAAGGTTTACCGCTTCATCCTCTAATAATTGTGAAAAGAGCCATTATTGTAACATATCGAGATAGGCAACCTGTTATCGGTTGCTTCTGCGAAAGAAAGGTCCGTAGACCTGGCGTCCGGATATGGCGCAGAAAAAGTTAACCTTTGGGGGAATCACTTTCGTGTTCTACAAGTTCATGCGCATTTCCAGACCCCAGATACCGACATTTATGTGGCATGTCACCTTACCCTGAGACATGAAGGTGGACTCAAATCGCTAAAACACTACACGAATCTAGAGGTCATCGTGTCGACCTAGCACTGCACAGGCAAAGGTAAGCCGTAGAGCATAGTCCGTCGGCTTAAAGCATGTACAAACTGCAACCTGTATGCAGCATGTGATAACGTTTCCTTAACACCTTCCACACCGTCGTTTTTGGCACCAGTTCGTGACTTGCTCTCCGAGCGGATTTCTTAGGACTATGAAGAA
>JABUQX010076958.1:7500-20000 GCA_015478945.1 Trachelipus rathkii
AATAGGACCCTAATAAAACATTAGAACTGTTTTTGAAAAAAAAATTACATTTTTTAGTGCCAAAATAAAAACGGTCACCGGTAACCGGTCCGGACTTAAGAGTATATTTTAAAAGTTTTGGCTATAATACTGTAAATTACTAACTAAAACATGCAAATTAGGTATAAATAAATAGAATAATGAATAGTTTTTGAATTTTTATATAAAAATAATTTGTACATATAAAATATGAAAATATAAAATCATTATATATATATATATATAATATATATCCTACTAAATATATATATATATAATATAATAATATATTATATATATATATATATATATATATATATATATATATATATATATATACATATGGTATATATAATTATATCTATATATTATATATATATATAAATATATATTTATATATATATATATATATATATACTATACTATACTATATATTATTATTATACACTATAAATTGTCTTTTTCGTTATATATATAGAATACATATAAATATACCCGTATATAATTTCCTTTCATATATATATATATATATCATTATACTATATATATATCATATATTATATATATATATATTAATATATATATATATAACATATATATCAATATATATATAATATATATATATATATATATATATACTAATAATTAATATATAATATATAAATAAATATAATAATATATATATATATATATATATATATATATATACTATATATATATATATATATATATAATATTAATAATAATATATATATATATATATATAATATATATAGAAGAGGCATAGGTAGAGAGAGGGTAAAACAAGACTAGACTAATGCTTATGATATTGAACAAAGCATGTGGTATTTTGTTGCCGAGGGAGGAGGCAAAGATGAACTTTGCATTTTTCGCAAATGACTGACATCTTGAGCTTTTTGCAAAGTTTGCAAGTTTTCCTCCCCTCTGTAACTACTGGCCAGTGGGAAAGGTTGTCATGCCCGACAGACTGTGCGGGAGCATATTCTCTGTTTTGACCTCTGTTTTCTCGTTCTGCCATGGCTCCGGCCCCGGCCCCGGCCCCGGCCCCGGCTTTCGAAGGTCTTCCTTACGGGGTGCCACTACTCCTACAATTCATAAGCCCATGCGCTATGTCCGTTTTGAAATCGACTAGTGGCATGTTCTTTTTGAGGAGACCTTTGCTCACATGGACCCTCCGGTATAACAGCCAGGCATTGACAACGCTAAGGTCCAACAAATAATAAAAGATACGAGTGTACCATTTTCTGGACTTGAAGTTGATCCGGTATAACTCAATGAGCATATCCGCCAGATCAACTCCGCCCATGTACTTGTTGTATTCCTGTACAACAAATGGCCTCTCGATATCAACATATTTGTTTTCCTTAGCTTCCCACCTGCGGCACCTATCGTGTGGTTCAATACCAGCATAATTGGATAATAGGTGTACCGACTTGTTATCATACCAACGTATGGCAACACAATCAGTAACTCTATCAACCCAATCATCATAGCTTCCCCTTCCCTCTCTCTTCAGATCTTTTTCATCCTTGAATGTGATTCCTTTCAGTCGATTTGGGCGCACAGTTGATGCAAAGAGAATCCCCTTCTCCCTCAAAACACCTGCCAAATCCATGGACGAGAACCAGTTATCAAAAACTATCTTGTAATTCTTTATTGGGAACCAGCACAAAAGTATACCGTACTTCAGAATGTTATATAAATAACACACTTGTCTGTAAATATATGTACCATATATATATATAGTATATATATAATATATATAATACTATATATATATAATATATATATATATATATAATATATATATATATATATAATATATATCACTATATAATACTTATATATATAAATATATATTATACATATATTTATATATATATATATAATTATTATATAATTATAATATATATGCAATTCGATCCTGCGTTGCAATGGGATTTTTGTTGCTACGTCTCTTTTTTAAATGCGAGAGGCAAAGTTGCGTTCCTTTACAGAGGACTTTTCCTGTTACAGTGAAATAAGAACAAAAGGGATTGAAAGAGACAAGAAAGTTGGTTTTTCTTATATATAATAATAAATATGAATGATTAAGTATTTTCCCAATTTATTCCTACACTATGGACTTATTTTAACTTTAAATTTAAACAAAGTAACCTATTATCTAACGCTAAGCTAAATGTTTTATATACCATTTTTACTTCGACACAAATATATATCAGTACAATATTAAACCCCGGGTTTGTTTATTTATTTTACCAAAATTCGTTAAAGTCATTTACAAAGGTAAACAGAGCAATACTTCCCTTTATAAACGTCGTTATCCCAGCAGAATGATCCTTCGGAAGGTGCTCCTTACTCCTTTGAATAACCTGATCCAACTGACACACGACCTGTGTGACCTTTCGACCTTCGGAATCTTCCGTAGCCTGTTTTCAAGCCTTCAGAAAACTAACCTATAGGTTAACCCTGGACCTTCAAATTGGCTGGCAACTTGTTGATCAATAATTTCAGCCTTGGCCTTAATATCCAGCCGTGACCTTATTTAGACTCAACCTTGCGTCTGAGTCCAATCGAAAATCCAATCTTTAAGTTTGGTCCTAAACTCAACTTTGAACTCGATTCCAAAACTCGGGTCTGATCCTGGCCCCAAACTCGTCTCCCTGAAATTATGAAACAACCAACTATTAATTATTGCCTTCTACTAATAGTATTAAATAAATAACTAAATAACGCCAATAACTAGTCACGCCATCGGAATTAATAATAATAATAATAATAATAATAATAATAATAATAATAATATAATAATATAATAATATAATAATATAATATAATATAATATAATTAATAATAATAATAAATTAATAAATATAATAATAATAATAATCCCCCCAAACACTTTCGTCACAAAAAATATTTTAAGCTAGCGAATAAAGTAATAACCTAACACTCGATTCAGCCATTTCGATAATATAACAACCTAGGACAATAATATAATAGACACTAGTTTACTCATAACCCCTAAATATAATAATGAAGATAACGATAACGATACTAATAATAATAATAATAATAATAATAATAAAATATAAATAATTAATAATATAATAATAATAATAATAATAATAATGAATTAATAATAAATAATAAATAATAATAATAAATAATATATCATCTGAATTTTTTAACTATACCTTCGTCCGTAACTGTAACCTAAATTGTGTGTGCGCCTCTTTTCTCAAATGTGAGCCTCTCATATCTTAAAAGATCCTTATTATACCTGTATGTGTGCTTTTAACCATGTACGTATCAATACCCACACACACACGCACACACACACACACACACACACATATACACATTCTACCATATACAACATAATATAAATATACATAATTCCTCTTAAATCCTTTTACTATTTCCTTCCTATAGATTATGTTAATTTTTCCACTAACACTTTTCCGTTTATTATATCAATTCTTAATACAGTTTTCACTGTCCTTTAAACCAAAAAGATCCTATATATCAAATTTACAATATTCTTTGGTAATTCCTCGTATTTCTAACAATATTCCCTAGTTTACCCGTATCTGATTATCCACACTTTTTACTTTAACACTGATATATTTTAAACAAACTTTAAACGTTATTTCGTCATTTCTAAACAGCAAATCATAAATCTATTCCTACTTTCAGATTTTTAACCTATCACAACCATCGCTTTATATTTACTATACATACCAATTATTTGGGAGAATTTGTCCTTTAAAAAGCTGGAATTACAGCTCGTAACTAGATCCTTGGAAAACTGATAATAACAGCCTAGTAACAATCCTTATAAAGTTGGTAATCACGATTTGCAATGAATCCTTACAACTCAGATATTACTGTTTACCAGAACTTCTTTTAAGAAAACAATGAGTTCTTTTCCTTTAACCTGAACACTTTTCTGCTTCGTAAAATAAATTAGAAGGTTGATCAAAATAGATGCCATGAGTCACTAGACTCATGACACTACTCACCCCTTCAAGATTGGAAACCCAATCTTTAAAGAAGGGAAAATATCCCATAAGACACACAATAAAAAAACGTTCAAATATAATAAAAACAAGAGTAATAAACTAACCTAGTTTCCACTAGACGCCCTTCTCTCCTCAGCCCTCCTTTCATACTCCAATACCCTTTTTTGTAAATTCGGAAGGATCTGGAGCTGACCCTCTTGACCGTGTCATTGGCCGATGTTCAATCTCCGATCCTTGTTGGGTTCCTCCTTGTCCTTCTGATCCATCAACCAGCATCAATTGTTCAGGATCCTCACCAACTTCCCTTAATTCCTCATGAATAGATCTGAAATTATAAAAAGGAATATTTAAATTACTTGTGACATGATTATTTACCTGTATATCCTCATCATGTACCGGAGTTATACTACCTAGAACCTCCCCTTCCTCTTCAGTAGCGTCTGAAATGGTTATACCAATTGTGTAACTGTCATTAGGGAACCTTAACTCTCTTTCGAAACTCTGTAGATCAAATCCCGCATCTGAAGTTGCTTCCTCTGGTGCTGAATCCACCCAATCCAATAGATCACTAGTATCTATAGGAGATGGAATAGGTTCTGCCTCTGTTTGTGTTTCCTTATCCTCTCCTAAATGTTCCGTTTGAATTCCTATATCCTTCTTATGGCTTGGTTTACCTATGGCCAATTGTAAAAGGTCCCATGTTTCCTTGGTTTCTGTCCTACCCCTTCTTTTCTTTTTTACTTTCTCCGGGAACGCACTAAATATAATACCTGCTGGTGCTTCCTCTAATTCATCCTCTGTTGTTATTTCAATCCTATGTTCATGCTGTGAATAGACCTCATTTTCTTCATTCTCAAAATACTGCCTGAGGTAATCTGGTGGGTCTGCCCATACTTTTAAATGTGCGTAGTGGACCCTCATAGTTTTACCTTGACCCTCAACATCATATGTCATTCCACCAGCTATTACTTTGACAACCGTGAATGGCCCTTCATATCTTTCACCTAGTTTTTTCTCTAAGGACCGATCTGCCGAAATAATCTTCCTTTTAACCTTAAACTCCTACTGCATAGGGAAGCCAATTTGGATGTCCTTCCTTCCATTTGCTTTGCTCTTTCCATAGAGATCTGCAACACCTTTCCCTCCTTATGTGTTTGGGTTAATAGTTTTTCGGCTGGTGTCATTCCAAGTTCTGAGTGTTTTGTGTTGTTATAAATTATAACCACCCTGGGTAAGCAATCATCCCACTCCTGGTCCTTTGTCACTATGTTCTTCAGGAACTCTGCAAACGTACGGTTTGTGCGCTCTACTGCCCCGTTTGAAGATGGCTTATAAGGACTGCTGAATATATGATCTATGTTGTACCTTTTGAGCATGTCCCTAAACCTGTTACTTTTGAATTCCACCCCATTATCTGTTAAAACCTTGTATGGGGGCCTCAAAAATGTTGGTAACATCTGATCTTCAAATGCCCCCGTGACACTTCTGGCTGATTTATCCTTTAGTGGTTTGACTGAGACCCATTTGCTGCAGTGGTCCACAGCCACTAGACAAGCAACATTTCCTCTCCTTGTTTTTGGCATAGCCATTACATCAATTGCTACTAACTCGAAAGGATTAGCAACTGTGATTTTCCAAACTGGTGGGAATATTACCTTATGATCTACCTTATTTAACTGACAAGTGGGACATGTCCTGCACACCTCCTGGATTATAGTATGACCTTTTGGATGCCATACATACCTTGCCATCAAGTCTGTTAGTTTTCCTTGTCCTATGTGTGCCATGTTTCGGTGTATTACTACACAAATACTGACCATCTGTTTAAACCCTATTACTGCACACAACTTGTCGTTCTTCATCCTTTTAACTAATATAGCATTGTTCATTAATAGATCCTCCTTATATCTATAAAATTCCTTTAAAGACACATCCGTTTTAAGAATTTGTTTTTTATTCTTAACCCTCTTCTTCAATTCCTTTATCACCTTAGATCTTTCCTGTAATGTCATTATTTCGTTTAATGTTATAATATTGTCAATCCTATTATTATCACACGCTATTACATTATACACATTAACAAGAAAACCATCACTAACCTGATCCTCATCATCCCCGTGTGCGATGATGCCTTCACCAAAATCCAGAATCGCTTCTGTTTCCACCAAGTAATTCATTCCTAAAAGAAAACATGCCGGAGAATGAACCCATCCTTAACAACTACCAATGGTAATACTGTTTTCCTGTAGCGTGTATCTATCCTGATAGCTACTGCTGTGGTGCATTCAACAATTTTGGTGGTGATTCCATTTAATGTGATGTCCACACTCCATTTCCTCAAAATAAGTCCAAATAGTTCTAACTCCCTGATGACAGCTTCCTGGACCAAACTAATAACAGATCCTGTATCTAAAAAGGCACACCTAGATGTTGCACCAATGGAAATGTCTTGCCATGCAACTCCTGATAACTTGTGGTTGCAGCTTAACCTAGACTGGTGTCCTCTTTCCTTCATTAGTAGATTTACCCCTAGTCCCTCTTCTGGTGGGTGTTCTAATAAGTTTTCTGCCTCACTTTCTTCACTGTCCATGAATCCTTCATTTTCTTCCTCAGATGGTACCTCTTGATCTTCGATTGCTAATTCGTCTACTATTGTATCATCCTTATTCATCTGGAACGTACCATTATCTCTTAATGGATTGAAATGGGTACCTCCTAATACCTGAATGTGAATGTTTTTTAAATCTTCTCGTTTCCCTTGCTTAGTCCCCTATACACAACTGAAACCAACCAAGTTCCCCGTGATGCACCAGATCTCAAGTTGAACTCATCGCTAGCTGCCAGTAATACCTCTGGGATTGGTTTCCTTCCTGAAATACTGATGTTTTTAACTATTTGAGTGATTTGGCGTTTGTTTATCTAACCCAGCATCTTCCTGTTGTTTAATCAACCAATCTAGTAAGAATTTCTTAATCTTGGTGTATTCTTCTGTAAATTGCTCCTTTTTTAAACTTCCTGCAAGCTCAAAAACAAGGAATCAGCACCTCCTGGTACCACCCTTATTACTTCTAAACCTCTTGGTAGGGCCTCTAGATTTATGACATTGGTTTCTTCCTCTTGTTTCCTTTGACAACGAGACCATGTATCAGCAAAGATGTTTTCCTTTCCCGGAAAATAATGGATTTGAAAGCTGTACTCGCTTAAATCGTCCAAGACACGAGCCAACTTACTGTCTACTAACTTCATTGTGTGGAGGTACACTAGTGGGCGGTGATCTGTGTATAAAATAAACTCCTGACCCAACAAAAATGGACGGAAACTCTTGATTCCCCACCTGATAGCTAACAATTCCCTCTCTATGGTGGATGCTCTTCTTTCACACGCATCGAATGAATGAGAGTTATAAGCTATTACTCTTTTTTCCTTTCCTTGTTGCTGACATAGACCTGCACCCATACCAAATCCACTGGCGTCTACATAAAGCTCTAATTTTGGACTACCTTCTGTGAAATCCGGGAATGCCAGCTCTACAGATTCTTTCATCAGTCTCTTTAAATTTTCGAAAGCCTGAATCCTTTCTTCTGTCCATTCGATCTTATCCTTCCTTTTTCCTCCTGTCAGAGCACTAAGGGGTGCTGCCACTCCTGAACAATTTTTAATAAACTTACGCTGGAAGTTAATCATTCCTAGGTACCGCCTGAGTTCTCCTATGTTGTTTGGTCTTTCCAACTTGTCCACCTGATCCATAAATTCTGGGAGCTTCCTTATTCCAGTCCTACTGAGAATATGTCCTAAAAATTTAATTTCCTTTTGAGCCCAGCTGCACTTGCTGATTTTAATTTTGACATTGGCTTCGGAGAACCGTTGTAGGACCTGTTCGATCAACAGTAGGTGTTCTTTAAAATCCTTTGATATCAGGAGGACATCATCCACATATACCACCACCTTGTCCCGGCTGAATCCTGTTAATATCCTCTGCATCTCCCTCTGGAATGCTGCTGGTCCATTTTTTAGCCCGAAACTTAACCTTTTGAATCTGTATTGGCCACTAACGGTGGAAAATGCAGTAAAGTCCTTACTATCCTCTTCTAATTTCATCTGATAATATCCTTTGACCAAGTCCAAACAAGAATAATATTCCACCCCATGACACGAGAAGATTGTTTCTGAAATGTTGGCCATTGGGAACCTATCTGCTTCTGTTACTTTGTTTATGCGCCTATAGTCTATGCATAGACGAAGTGTCCCATCCTTCTTCCTAACAGGTACTACTGGGGAGCTCCATTCGGCGGCACATGGCTCCACAATATCCTTTAGACACAATTCTTGAACCTGTTTTTCAATTTCTTCATTTGTCCTTTGGTCAAATCTTCTTGCCCTTTGGTAGATTGGGGTATAATCGTGTAACCGAATCCTATATGGTGTCATCGACGTTGTTGTCACATCTGAGTCATTCTTGCTAAATACACCTTTTTGCCTGTATAATACTTCTATTATTTCTTTTCGTTGTTCTTGTGTTAATTCCTCCATAAATGTGATTTCTTTTCCTAATTTTTCCTTTGTCCATTCCTCTTCAATGGTTCCTTGTCTTCCTGTTCCTTGTACTAGTGTGTTTATCGTATAACCTCTATTGTCATATTTTTGGAGGTCCTCTTCATCCAGTATTAGATGGGCTATTCCTATTTTTTCTCTTTTTCCAAATTTTAATTGTCCTGGTATAAGTTTCCTGATTAATATAGTACCTTCTTTGGTATTCCTTTTTACCAATGGTGGTAATTTTTTGAATCGTTTATTATACCCTCTTCGGTTATTTTCTTCTCCTTCGACCAATAGTTCTTCTGGTTTCATATCATAATATCTTCCTTCTCTGGGCTTAATCTGGTTTGAAGTCCAAGTAGCTTTTACTGGAACCCAATCATTTCTTGTAATTTCCACTTCTTCCGTAGTATACACTGGCAAGGATATTACAGTCCTTACACAATTCCCAGACTTCTCTGAAAGGTAGACTTGTTCCTTTGTGTCTTGGTCACCATGCCTTGTGAGTGAACCATTCCCTACGTCAATTTTAATTTTATTCTGTATCAAAAATGGCATTCCTAATATTGTACCTTCTTTTAGCCTTTCAACCACAATGAAATCTGCTGTACCATAATTGATGTCCTCAATTGAAATCCTTAATCTTGCTGTTTGGTGGGATTCCACAACCATTTGAGGGTCACCTACTCCTCGTAACCTCATTATTTTTTCAAAAACTTCGGGATTCTGGATCCTTCTGAACTGTTCCTGGCCTATGATACAATACTGTGAACCTGAGTCAATAATGGCTGTCATTTCAACATTATTTAATTTTATAACAAATTTCAACAAAGGAGTAATATTAATGCCTTGCTTACCTTCAATGGTTGTCCTACTGATAGCATGGTATATACCAGTTGTTGAATTTACTGTGCTTGTTCCTCTCCCTTTGGGTGTTCGTTGTGGTAAGGCATTCCTATTTTCCTGAGGTTTCCTGCTTATAAACTCCTCTGCTTCTGGATCCAATACTGTATCAACTTGCATAGCCGGGCTGGTTTTTAAACAGTGGTTTACTTGGGGGTGTCGCTCCTGCTCGTTCCCGGGGTCGGCGGAGCTACCTCGTTTCCCGAATTTGGTTGTTTTCGTACCCTTATTAATTCGTTTATTTCTTCCTGAAGTGGACAAGTATCCCTCCAATGTCCCATTTGGTTACACAAAAAGCATTTCTTTTCAATGGGTTTCCTCTCGTTCTGCCTTTGGCCACCCATATCCTGTTGATCTTGTCTTCTATAACCTTGTTCTTGTTGTCTGGGCCCTCTTCTTGATCCACATTCCGCAGTTCGATGTTCATTACTCCCACATCCCAGGCACCACCCATTATATTTTCGACATTCTCTTTTAAAATGTCCTACCCTGTTGCACCAGTAACATCTTTTTACCTCAGTATTATATCTTTCATTATTTTGCCTGGTGTATTCCCTTGTATTCGCTTTCTGCTGATACACTGGCTTTCCATAGCGCACTTTTTCTGCGTATGTCCCTTTTGTGTTTTGTTCTCCATTTAGTGTGGCCCATATTGGTATCCCTTCATCCCTTGATTCCTCCTCATCATCATCCAGGTCATCCTCCTCCTGTGCCCAGTTAAGCACATCTTTCCATCTTACTTTAAGGCTTTCTTTCTCATTTCCCATCCTTATTCTAAATCTCCTTGCCATCTTTTTCGGGAGACAATTCAAAAATTGTTTCTTCAATATTTGTTTGTCCCTACTCTTCTCTTAGTGGCTGCCCTCGTAAGTGGTTTGCAGCCCTTTAACCGCACTAATTTCAAGCACTTTCATTTTTCCGAATTTCTATACTCCAAACCTCTTTTGTAAATCTATCTGCTCGGTTTCCTTTTCCTCCTTGCACCAGCTTTTTAATCTAGCCACTATGGTGGTATATTTGACCTTAGCCCTGTATATACTATAGTATGTCCTTAATACCGGACCTTCTAAGAAATTTCTAAGTTCTACTGCCCAACGACTTTTGTCTTTACCTAATTGTTCCTTTGCGTATCGTTCATAATCTTCTATAAACGCCTCAAACTTTTGAACTTTTTCTTTCCCATACTTTAAAGGTTTCACAGCCTTTATATTACTCCTCCTAAATGACTTCATCACCTCCACCATCTCACCGGCCAAAACGATAAATATCTTACTCACTGCTTTAGTATGTTCCACACCTGACTCTTCCAATTCAACTAACCTCTTGAGCCATTTTTTTCCTCCCTGGTCCACTTCACTCTCAACTTCTTCTATTTCATCTTCCGCTGTCGAATTTCCATCGTAGGTGTATTTTCTTTCCGCCTTCCTCCTCTTTTTCTTATTTTTCCTCTTTGGCCTGTTGCTACTGTGCTCATTTGTTACATCAAATGGGTCACTTGTTGCCCTTTCTGAGCTACTTTCCTCATCTGTTTCATACCGTGGTATCTTCTTTGGTATATCCTTCTGTTTAGCGCTTTGATCACGGGTCAGCCTCCAATTTTGGTAAGCCTGGTCCTCGATCCTTACTCTATTTTTTATGTTAAGACCTCCTTCAATCTTCTGTCCTGTGTTTGTAACCTCTGTCACCTCATTTTTCTGTTCTACTTTTTGGGGTTCCTTCCTGCTTTCCAGGGCTTGCAATATCCCTTTCAATACTGTCGTCATCCGATCTACATCCAGATTTTCATCTTCCGTTATGGCAACTTGGAATCCTTCCAAGTGCTCAATTGCACTCAGTTTCTCGGTAGGTTGCTTAGTTTCCTCCATATTAATCTTAATGCCACCCTTATGTTCCGTTGTCCTTGGAGATTTCACCCAATTTTAAATAAAAAGGGAAAAAAAACATAAGTATGCACAACCAAACACAAAAAAAATACCTACCATATATATATATATAGTAATCTATATATATAGATATACTATATATCATATGATATCATATATAATACTAATATTTACTATATATATACTATATATATATATATATAATTATATATATATATCTAATACTATAAAAAATTACATATAACAGGTATGAATTTTATATTTAAAAATAGAGATCTAATAATATATTAAAAACAATACCTTTATTTCTCCAACTGGAGTAAGAAAATACAAAAAATCCTCCTTATGTGTTCCCTTATAAGCTTCTTACTGATCTGGGATTCTTAATCTGCTATTATCGACAAAAATTTCCAAAAAGAGAGAAATATTTGTTCCTCCTCCCTCTTCCTTACAATTGTCAGTAATCCTGGACAAAAGAAAAGAAAATCACGGCCAAAAATATATTCAAAAGAAAAAGACCAAAAAAAAAAAAACCTTATAAACTTCCTTAAAACATACAATCTAGAAACTGACAATGTATATATCAAAATGAACATCAACAAACTAGTATATTAATTCCTACTGTTTCAAAAAAAAAAAAGTATACCTTCAATTTGAAAAAGGAAAAAAAAAAATTTCGATTATGTCACCAAAAAAAAACAACACCCTATATATATATATATATAAAAAAAAATTCTTTAATCCAAACAAGAACTGACAAAAGAATGTTCTTTACCTTTATTAATTCCCTTATTGTCCTCCTTTCGTTCACCACCAGCGATTTGTCCTCTTGTAAATTTTCTACGTGCCACCAATGAAATGCTGATTAATGCGACACCCTGAATATGAACCGTGCTGTGAAGCCACTCCTTTTAAATGAGGGAGGCAAAGTTGCGTTCCTTTACAGAGGACTTTTCCTGTTACAGTGAAAATAAGAACAAAAAGGATTGAAAGACACGAAAGTTGATTTTTCTTATATATAATAAATAATATGAATAATTACGTATTTTCAATATTAATCCTATCTACCTATGACTGGCTTTCAACTTTAATCTATGAATACCCTATTACTACC
>JABUQX010076958.1:25000-27500 GCA_015478945.1 Trachelipus rathkii
TATATATACTAATATGTATAATAATATAATATAATATATTATCATAATAGATACTATATAACTATATACTGATATATATCATACTAATATATATAGATTACTATATGCTACTATAACGCAATATATATTAGTAATATATACGTATAATATTATTAATACTTACTACTGATATAATATATAAAGACGATATAACTAAATATGCCTATCTAATATACTGCCACATACGTATATCTAAGTAATACACTAGTCATACTATCCAATATCTACATTTTACAACTAATATAATATACATTACTATAATATATACCACACTATACCTACATTATATAAACACATTACTTAATAATACACACTATTATCATATACAGAAGATCAATCTATCATAACTATATATCTCGAAACTCTAATGATACCGTAGTACATATGTTATGTAAATTCATACCACTATAAAGACGCTAATCAATTCATATCACATATAGGACTATGTAACCAACTACTACCATACTATATATAATTACATACAAAGCGCATACCAAATAAAACGTACCTAGTCACCTAACTTACTAAATAGAATAATTACGTACCCACCAAAAACCATACAATCATATCAATAATATATACTCACCACACTATATATACCTACTACGCACATACTACGCCCCGAACATATAAGCACCCTACGTAGTAACGATAAGCTACTATACCTACTATATAATACTTTTATAATAATATACCATCACCTAAATAATACCGAATTATAACCGATATCATAGTAAGTATATCCAATGATCAATAATTAATAATTAATAACTAACCCTCACCATAACATTCACACAATAATAACACCGATAATCTATATTAAAACAAGCAATAATAGATAATAAACTATAACAATACCACATCTCCAACTACAGCATCAACTACCATCAATAATACATACACACCTAAACTAAACTCAAAATCAAATTCAATAATAATATAATAATAAATCAATAATAATAAAATAATAATAAATACATAAATAATAATAATAATCAATAATAATCACATAAATAATAATAATAATACATAAAATATGAAAAACAATGGCACATAACCTAATCAACAATAACAATAACAATAACAACTAACAATAACAATAACAACAATAATAATAATAATAATCAATCAATATAATAATAATTAAATAATAATAATAATATACATTAATAATCAATAATAATCAATTAATAATAATACTATACATAAGTAATAAATACCTCATTATACAACTAATAATGATTATTAATAATAATAATAATAATAATATAAAATAATAATAATAAATAAATAATAATAATCAATATTAATAATTATTAAAATAATAATAATAAGAATTCATTTACAAGTGGATTTTGAAACTTAAGTATGCTTGTGTTCATGTCTAACTTAATATACATTGACCTGATAAAAATTTTCAAACAATTTCTACACATGCTCTTTTACTTGCAAAATCGGAATCAACCTGGCACGTAGCACAATCTAGGCTACTCACCGATTGCCTCTCCCATAACAGGAGTCAGGGTAATTTTGACTGAGTTCCGAATTCACACTCATCAAACTACATGAACATTGTGCCACTCAAACACTGTGTGCAAAAGCTCATTAATAGCGTTTGTGTGTCCTTTTCTTATTGATGACAAAGATAAGGAACGCTATTTTTAAACTTCAACAAGGAGTTTGCCTGTTTTGCAATTTTGAATATCTCCATATCATTTAAATAAAATCACATTAAAAGGAGAGGGTCCAATTGTAGCTTCGGGCTGAGGCCAATTTAGCCTCCTCCTAAAAATGGACATAAAATTCTTAATTATCAGCCAATTTGAAAAAAAGCAAACAACAGCTTATTCTGACCTCTTAAACGTCTTTTTCGCGTATTTTTTCTCTGTTTATTGTCATTTCTTTATATTTTCATTTTTTGAAAACCTATTCCCTCTCTCTCTCTCTCTCTCTCTCTCTCTCTCTCTTCTCTCTCTCTCTCTCTCTTCTCTCTCTCCTCTTCTTTCTCTCTCTCTCTCTCTCTCTCTCTCTCTCTCTCTCTCTCTCTCTCTCTCTCTCTCTCTCTCTCTCTCTCTCTCTCTCTCTCTCTCTCTCTCTCTCTCTCATATTTTTTGATTCACCTCTTACAATTTATTTGAAATGACTTCAATCTTGAGCTATACATAGATGCTTTCATTACCCACAAAATGCATACTTTTTTGCTTGACTTTTGACCCCGCATCCCAGTAATGTTGAAAATTTAAAACCAAGTTGTTTTGGTTTTGAAAATGAAGAGGTGCCATAATTTTTTTACTGCTCAGGATGAATTTTTTCGGGCTTAAATAGTTGTGGGAGATACAATTTTTTTATTTATATATATTTTTTGGTATAAGCATTAATTTTGGATTTGTCATTGGAACAAATTTAAAAAAAAAAAAAAAAAATTTGAACCTTTTTTCTTTATTATTTGGAGTATACAAAA
>JABUQX010076958.1:32500-35000 GCA_015478945.1 Trachelipus rathkii
CGCCTTTATCGTAATACCTCTTTTGTGAAATTTGGGCCTTGGCTAAATTTTCCCTCGCCAACTTCAGAGTCTCATTTAGCCTCTCTTGCAAATCAAACACGTACCTGTAGGTTGATCTTGCCTCCTCGGGATTGATGTCTCCCGCCCAAATTTCATGCAATATTTGCATCGGACCAGTCACAGTCTTTCCATACAGAAGCTCAAAAGGTGAGAATCCTGTGGAGTCCTGTGATGCCTCCCTATACACAAATAATAAAGGTCTCTATAAATTTGTGCCAACTTTCTGGACTTGTTCGTCGCACATTCTCTTAAGCATACGCTTTCAGCGTACCATTAAATTTTTCAAGTAATTTCCTGGCTCTAATGGGGTGATAGGACCTCGAAAATTTACTGGCTTTAATATTAAGCATCTTGGTTTAGCTGTCTCTCATAAGTCGGAATGAACTGACGACCATTGCACTTTAAAGTTTCCTTGGGCACTCCGACCTCATGAAAAATAGATACGAGACTCTCAAGTCACTTTCTGACCGTTATATACCCTTCAGAGGAGCTGCTCTCGGGTATCTAGTAGCTGCAATACGAGTATCAACACATTACTGGTGGTTCCTCGATGATGGTGTCGTAATTGGGACATACAAACAATGCGACTCTCTGGAAGGCTCGTCATATTATCGGCAATTGGCACAAAGGATTTCTTCACAGCTCCCGTTAGAACAGGTTCATTGGCAAATGTCACAGGAGTAGCAAATTTTCTGGACACGTCTGGTGCAAGTTCGGCCAGAAGATTGCTGGAATGATCTTCCCCATAGTCTTTCTTAAGCACCTGGTGGCCTAAAAATTAATCGTGAACGCCACTCTCATTCACTCTATTCCTGTATTCCCTTCGCACACTTAGCGTGAGCCTTTCTTAGTTGCGTTTTCACTACTCTCTTTTATAAATGCCGTTCTTCAAAATATATTTCCTTTCTTCTTTTAGTTTCGATGGCGGCCAATATTGGTCTATCTGTGATGTGATACGTTCTCTTAAAATAGTTCTGACGGGTCACGGATTAAGTTCCAGTAATCTGACGTCGTGAACATCTTCCCTACTCTTATCGTTCACGGCTGCGACACTTTGTTTTCTTGAGCTTGTCAAACATGGGCATTTTGTTCATCTTGGTAATATGAACTGTTCTTCAATGATGTCAGAACGACTCTTATTTTCCAATACACTATGTAATTTGATCCTCAGTAGTATCCGATACTTCATAATAATTCAGTATTTACCTGTGGGCAGTGTAAAACTTCTTTACGTTTATCAAACTGTATAGCTTTCATTTGCGCTTCTGATCAGTTGGGACTGTTGACCATGAAACAATGGTGTATCCGCAGTTGATTCTTCCTTTTTCTACAAGCACTGATTGATGACTGTTCTACTCGGTGCTTTCTCCTTACTGTTTCGCCTTTTCCTTTCGTCGCTCTTCAAAACATGCGATCAATTTGTTCGGCGTTGTGCTCACCATAGATCTTCAACGAATCTTCTTAAGCACGCTCGCAATGGGGAAAATAACTCATTTGAGTTTCTCCGTCCTGCACATTTGTGCTGCCAATGAACTTAGTCGATTCTCATGCGGTTTTTGCTGATAAGGGGAGTGCACCTTCGATGTTTCTTAATGATTAGTTATACACGGACCTGCACGCACTGCTTGCGGTCGTTTTTACCCACTAAGTAGGGGGTGTCTATCTCGCGTTTGAGAGTGGAACTTCTCGATGCCGTACTGCTATACCTCAATGGATCGACGCATATCGAGATAGGCCTTTTTGGGTACAACGTACTTTTCGCGCACAACCGAAATTATAACCGCTGTCAGTTTGCAACTGGGGATATACTCAATTCGCTGTACCATTAGTTATCGGCAACTTTTGTGAGTAACGATCAAGACTCGCTTAAAAAAAACTGCTATCTTTAAGGAGGACGGTTCTTATGATGGGCTTCAATGTAAGTTTCCGAACTAGTTATTATGCTTTTCCGATATCCTTTTCGTTCTTTCTTTAGGTAATGGCAAGCTCCTTCGGCAACCGTGCTCAATTTTATCGATCGTGAAGAAATCGTCAGATCATCTACAGTCATCTTAATTAACCATTTATGCCGCACTAATGCGTTCACGCAAACACCAAATTGTCTTTTCTTCTTTAACTTGTAAGTCAACATGAAGGTTTCAATTGTGGCTTAATCAAATTAAGTGTCTTCACAGATAATCGTGGGCGAGTGGATCTTGATGTTACTTGTTCTATTCTGCGTATAGGATATGTTTTGGAATGATTTTTGAAATTGGAACATTTTCTACAAGCAACATAGCATGTAACAAACGAAGGTAGGCAACTAAGTTGGAAGCATCAATTAGCTGAATATATTTTTGTGATGAATAGCGTAGACTGATATTTTGTAATGTCAAAATTTTCCAAATCTTGTATTTATATATAAATGTCTCCATTTTTACTGGTGAAATTGGGGAAAAAA
>JABUQX010076959.1:0-22500 GCA_015478945.1 Trachelipus rathkii
ATAGTTTTTTTTTCTATAATAATCTATAATAGCTCTTATTAATCATCATTTGTAAATAAAATCGTCTTTATTTAGTGCGCTCCTATTTACTTACTCTTTGTTCATATTATTATTCCAATGAGTTAGAGCGTAAAAATTAAAAAATATAAAAATATACATAATTGAATAGAACACTAGTATAATTTATTTATAATAATAATTATAATTAATAAATAAATATATATATATATATATAATATAATATATATATTATATATATATATTAATTAATAATTAATAATATATATTATATATATATATATATATAATATATATTATTAATAATATTATATTAATATATATATATATATATATATAATTCATATATATATATAATATTATTAATATATATATATAATATTTATATATATGTTCGGAAAATTTGTATGTATTTTGTATTTGTTACATTATTAATTATATAAATAATAATATTTTAGAATATTATAGAAATTTATAATTATTTAATTTAATTATTTTATTATATATATTATATAATATTATATAATATATTATAAATTAATATTAATATATTTATAATATAATATATTAAATAATATATAATATATATATATATTAATATATATATAATTATATATACTATATATAATATATTAATATATAATTATATATTATGATTTATATATTTATTATAATATTAATTAATATATTAATATTATATATATATTATATATATATATATAATTAATATAATCATAATTATTTGGATATTAAAAATAAATCAATTATAATAAAAATAAACCTTTAGTTAGAAAAATTATCTTATAAATATAATTCATATTTCATAATAAATTTAAAAATATATTATTAATAACTATTTGTTTAATCATTGTCTTTAGAAAAATAAAATTATATTAACTTTTATATCATTATTCAGAATAGGAATATTAATATAGAAAAAATTTAATATTAATATTGGATAATAATATATTTCTCACTAAATTTAACCAATAAATAACATTTGTACTTTGAATAAAATAAAGAAAAAAATTAATCACATTGGTGAGATTATTAAACTAAAGATTTATGCATCAGTTCCCATCAGAAATAGAAGTAGCCACTTAACTTTTATTATTTAAAATCTAACTACACAACATTACAGAGAGGACATAGGAGTTTAACATTAGGATGTGAAATACTTAATCTCTTGAAGCAAAATTTTCCTTACACACAAATGAAAGAGAGATAAACAAAGAATATATAATAAAATAATATAAAATATATAAAATCAAAATAAAATTATTCAAATATAAAAGAAAACATTAAAAAAATACCAGGAGAGAGGATATGTATATATAATAGAGGAATACTCTCGATATAAATCATATTAAATGAGAGATTATGACAAAGAAAATAGTAAAATAAAATAAATATTAAACAAAATTATGGCCTCACTATTTTTTTATAGGGGGGAGATGTGAGAGAGAACAAATCATTATATTTTACTTATTTAGAATTATTATAATATATTGATTATATGTAAACCACAAAAACAAGTAAAAATCATGATTGAGTATATAAATTCATTAATGTGATGACCATTATAAGATCGCATTTTTCATAAAGCAGTATATACTATTACATCCCTGCACTTCCATGTTCTGAAAATATTAAATATATATATTATTATATATATATATATATATATATATATATATAATATATATATAAATATATATATATATAATAATTGTTAATGGTATTATTACATGTACATATTTAGTGAGGGAATCTATACGAGCCTATATACGGGGAAAGCAGTGGGAGGGTAAAAGTTTTCCATCCCCGTAGGGGGAGGGCCGGATGAGTAAACCCCCACGATAATATAATACCTCACATAAATACCAAAGATGAGTATAAACGTGGGGAGGTTATATATTCATCATGAGGAACCCTCTCACCGGATGGGGGGTAATTAGTTATACTCATATACCCGTAGTTCCCGTGAAGGGTGAGAGACCCGACTCCTGCCATCAAGTGGTGAGGAGTATACCATTGGGGTAATTTAACTTTTATAGTTAAAATAAAAGCTCACAATTAAATTTAATTAGAATAGTTCATATTTATATAAACGATAATAACCAATTATAAATAAAGGTCCTAAAATTAGGTAACTCATTTAATTACATATTAATAATTATTAACAAATTTTTTTATATTTTTATTTAATTATTTTTATCAATATTCTCAACGCCATCACGAATATTTGTGTTTATCTCACAAATTGTATTATCTCTATTTCGCTGTAGCTATTTAGTAGTATTTGAGTATATAAATTTTTTTTTATTTCTTTTATACATTTTTCAGCACGTAAATAATTTGTGAACGAGCATTTTCTCAAAGCATAATGTATTCTTTTTCACTCACCGTATGCACTGTTGTATAGTGATTACTTGAGAATTAATGGGATTTAGGCTCCTTTAATACTTAAAGGCACTTGACTCATATATATATTATATTAATATATATATATATAATATATATATTATATAATATATATATATATATTAATAATTATATAATATATAATTTTATTAATATTATATAATTAATTATATATATAATATATTATATTATATAATACATTTAATATATATATATTTAATATAATATTAATATTATAATATATATATATATATATATTATATATATATTATTAATATTATATATATATTATATAATATTAATATGATTCACAATGAATGATATAGCAGTCTCAAGGTACTTTCGGTGTATTAATATAAATCGAGTTGCCAGAAGTATATGGTTCTACCATCAATATTAAGATAAACACAAATAATGTAAGTTTAGATATCTATAAGATATAACCTAATTATATTTTTGTTTGATTATTCTCTTTCCCTTTGTGTCAACTTAACATCTGAATATCTTTAATAAGCAGCATCTGACTACCTATCTTTATTCACTTTTTCATAACAGGACGCTATTGTGAGTACTAATTTTTTACTATGTGCGTGCCTAATCGAGAACTCCATGTAATCAGGCATCCATTACTCTTTCAGTTGTGTGTTCCCCAAGGTTCTGTTGTCCCTCTATTATATATATATTATATATATATATATATTATATATATATATATATATATATATATATAATTAATAAATATATATATATATTAATATATATTAATATAATATTAATTATATAATAATATAATATATATATATATATATATATATAAGTTAATTATATGTATATAATATTATATATATATATATTAATATATATATATTATATTATTGCCCGAAGGAGTTATAATAAACTATTTTTGCACCATTTTTTTTTAATTAGTATAATATATAATCAATTATATAAATATATACACACACACAAATATAAAATAATAAATTTAATATAAAAAGGCAAGCTCTATTAATCTAGATAATACGTAATTCAGTACGTGAGAGACCTTATATAATTCAATAAGGGCCAAAAACAAGAGTATATTCCAATTTGGTGTTAATTTTTAGTATAATTAGATCTTATATGATAATAATTATTTAGTATATAATGATTTTTAAATTATTACGTTTGTATATTATTAGTAGTTACCGATCTCACATTATATTCTCAGGTTGTATTGTATTTGAGTAGTTTTCTACATATATGTTAATATACAAAATAATTAGATTCGAGAACTTTATCTGAGATAGATTGGTGATATAGAGATTAGTATTATTCATATGATTAGGTTGCATTATTTTGTTGATGTTTTTATGATGATTACAAATAAGTATATATATAACCAAAATACATTCGAGATGTTGCGTTATAACGCTTAGTGAGAGAAATTTAACTATCATCTCATAGATTATACTCGATGATTATATTGTGTTAGGTTGAGAAATAAATTGCTTCGTATAAAATTTGATAATAGTTTTCTACTACTCAATTATATATTTTTTTTGCATTTGTGCCTTACGTAGTAGAAATTGAGGTATATCAACATAAACTCTGTGAAGTATTTAGTAAATTAAAATTTTATTGGAGATAGAAATGAGTATTATATTTTAAGGACTATTATTTGAGTTGGAAAGGTGATTAAAATATAAGGTTAATTATGTGTTTTATAGTATAATTGCTTTATATTTTGTAGTCAAGCTATATATTTATGAGTGATAGGTATAATGGTATTAAGTTACCTTAAGGTTATAATTAGATGTTCATAATAGTATAAAGGAGGAAATTACAATATAAATATATAGTAATAAAATTTATGTAGTATTTATTAGACTATAATATATGACATATATATTCATATTTTATTGATATAAGAAATCATATTACTTATATACTAAAGTAGATATAAAACAATATATAGTTGCGAAAAGTTACAGTGTATATGTATTGGTGTTATATGTATTTTGCACACATAATATATATGGTATGAGGTTGAAACAATAATTCGAGAGAAAAGACTCAGAGGTATAAATATGATAATACGATAAGTGACAACTCAGTTTAATTTTATTTGTATAGATAATGATGAGTGAGAGTTAAATTTGAATATAAGCTAAGATAGTATTGAATTAATATTCGAGTGGAGATAGTTAAAATAATGTATTACATTATATAATAATATAATATATATAATTATATAAAATTAATAAAAATAAAATACATTAGAGTGTATTTTAATTATTATATACAGGATGATCTAGTGTATATTCATAAATAATAGTGAGTAGTAGATAATAGAGTACATAATATCTGAGTATTATAGAAGGTAACTTATTATACTATAGAGTGAGTAATTATATGTGGCTTGAGTAAAGTGATGAATTTAGATAGGTTTGATTTGAAATAAGGAATTTATTCACATTTACAATATTGAAATATAATTGAGTGGTGCAATAGATCACTTTGTTATTAATGAGAAGTAATTGCACAATAAAATATGATTACAAAATATCACCCACGATTACAATTGATCTAATTGCTATTGATATATTATAAATAGTATAAGGAATAGTAATTAGTATGTGTAAATTAATATATTAACGAATACTAAATTCTGTACTTTAAATATCTCGACTTTAGATACGTAAACATTTTATTAATATTTTGTCATTGTAGTTGATAATGGTAAATCAAAAAATAAAATGAGTAATCCACACATTGAGCACTTAGAAATGAGTCCATAATGATAGGTAATTGACACTTATATATAAAAAAATAAATAATCAAATTAATAAATTAGTATAAAAGAAATTATGTTTGTAGGGACCAGATTGATATTAAAGTTAATTTATATATAATTATAGAGTTATATGGAAAATTGAGATGATAATATAGGAAAAGGAATTAAATGTTATATATTTATCATATTATAATGCTATAATAATAATTTTGATAAAAAATGAATTCAGGATGAGATATAATAATAATAATATATAGGGAATTAAAAATATATTAATAATAATAATAAAAATAATTAATGAGAATGAGTTGACTGAGAATAAAACTGACTCCTGAGAATAAAGTTATAGGATTGATAGTGAGTGTAAGCACTAATAATGATAAAGTGTAAGTCACGAATAGAGTGGAATGGTTACAGAAAGGGACATTAGTTGATACATTGAAGGTTATATGTATAAATTAAATAATCAGTTGTAATTATTGAAGAAGGAATGGATCTTGTAGAAAACAAATCATATAGACCTCTAGAAAGAAGGAGATAGTGATAATAGAGATCTTATTTAATAACATTTTTGCTACACTACATACTTTTAGAGACCAAATTTCATTATAATAAAGTTAAAGACAAACCTGAAGTTGAAAAAAGGTTTATGCGGAAAGATGACAGTTGAGAAAGTTAGCAATTTGTTGATGATTATAGTCTAAATATAGAGGTGACGATAATATATAATATTAATAGAATAGTAATAATACATCAGTAGTAATAATTAGATTAGATGAATGAAGTAATTAATTGTAAGAGTAATAGTCCACTCATTATTGATATGAGGTAATTAATACTGAGCTATAAATAGCATTTAATATTAAATTAATTAGGGATAATTATTATGAGATTAAGTAAGAGTGTATATGAATTTAAATTTGTTTGTTGTGAATACACTTCAATTTATTAGGTGAAGGGTCATAACAAATTATTAAATAATTTGGATAATATAATGGTATAGTAATTGATTAGAATGAGCAAAATATTATGCTATATGCTCGAGGAAAATAGGAATTTCTGTATCTATTTATCCATTATAACTATTTTGTTAGAAATTACCTTAATTATATTGTTAACTCGAGAGTGATCTTGATATTAGAACTAATAATGAGTAATATTATTATATGGAGTGTTATATTCACATCATATAATAATAATTATAATATTCTATAACAGCACTTATGGTAAGTAAGTAATATTCATAAAGGATAGGAGTGAGTCTTTAATATTAGATAAATAATGAATATTTAGATGAAAATAAATTACGGTATAGTATATTTATCAGCACTTTGGGATCAGTAAACTATATACGTATTAAATCTGAGTCTGATAATAATAATAAATTTTACCAGAGTGTCTTAATCATAGTTTCTAGGAGTATGTATTGGCAGGGATATGATGGGATTATGGTGTTGGATTAAAATTGTTTGTCTAGAACATAGATGATCCACGTACTATGTTGAATAATCAATGTGAATGAAATAATTTCAATACCTCAATGGTATTACGTTGTAATATAAGAATAGAAGTAAATGACTAACCCATTATATCAATCTAATAAATAACTAATAATTGTATTTCAAATAATAATATTAAGTACATCTACTCAGACTTATTTCGAATTTTTTTATACGTTTTTTATTATTGAAGGATTTGATGATTATTATATACACGGCTGCTTATTAATAATGTAAATAAAATTTATGAGTTGAGGAATTAATTTAACTAATTATCACACATAAATAATCATAGTATAATTATAGTAATTCTTATAAATTGTTGTTTCCATCGTGGGTGACTTATTTATCAAATTGGTAGAAAGTGTATATAAGACTAATAAATTTTGATTGGTAAATTATAAATTAGTTAGAGCTTATCCAATGAATCGTAATGTAAAATAATAATATATTTTTGAGAGAATCGAATTGACGTAGAATAATCGTATATTTCATGAGAAAATGCAGTGAGTACTCATAAATATATCATCTCACAATTTATATTAATGGGAATAGCCATTGAGATCTTAGCTTCACGAGTCCGCTATGTTAACAAATATTATTTAGATTCTATTCATGGGATAAATAGATGATTATTGATAACTTGTCAATGATAATTATAATTAATATGGTGAAAGTGAAATACTTTATTAAATATATGTGGAAGAAATTCAATCTAAGTTACATTCTAAAACATATATATTTCTATAGTAAATAATTAAGTATTGAATGAATAATTATATTAATTAATATTATTACTGCAATAACAATAATAATTTAGTTGTTTAGAATTGAGAATTAACGAACTCACTAAGTTAGAATATTTAATTATATTTCCTGTAATAAATAATAAATAGATTAATATATTAATCATACTCGAGAGTGAGTGAGTGAATTTAATTTGAGAGGAGCATCACATCAAATTAATATTAGATTAAATTAATTATAATGATATAATATAATATAATTTTATCTTAACACTATATTTATATAAGTAATATCTATTTGAGTTATAATATAGTAGGAATAAAATTGACCATGACCATAATAGAGAGTATAAATATAATACTATTTATTATTTATAGAAATATCATTTTATTAAATAAGACATTTTATAACATATAACATACTTAAACTTCAAAAAATGCAAATGATAATAATAATTAAATGAATAATAAATTAAAATACTATAAATAATGTATTTAAAATAAAAGACTAAAAGTCTTTCATCTCGAAAATTAAACTTTTTCTGAGATTAAAAAGAAAAAAATTGAGAAGATTAAAGTCTGTTTATATACTTTTATTGAAATGCTCTTAATATATATAATGATTACACTAGTAGGATAGATATTTAATTAATAATTTTGTATCGATTCTATAAATAATAATTTGGAAATGTATTATATAATATAATATATCAGTATATTATGATAAATTATATGAGGTATACCGATAACTAACTTATAATTACATAATACATATACCAGTGTATATATTGCTTATAGTTTGGCAAGCAAATACTAATACATTTGTATAGCCGCGATAATAAATTGAATCTCACAAGAGAACAATTATATTTCTATGTGCTATTGAAGTTAAAGATATGTAATATAGATATATGATATATATATTGCAAATATTTTGAAGTATATAAATATGATGATCAGCCAATCTTCGATGTTGCGTTAACGCTAGAATAATATTTATAATAATAACTTCAATAAGATATTTAACAGTTAAAGATATAATATATATTTTATATAAGTCGTACAAAATTTAGGTTTCTCTTTTAATATTGAAATGTTAAATTGTCCTTTTTCACCATAGCTTGAAACAATATTTGAAATGATCAAGCTTTATTAATTTAAGTATATAAAAAAAAAAAAGAACTTGCCACTTCAAATATATATATATAAAAAGTTATTTAATAATTAAATATATAAATAAAACTAATAACTACCATGATAAATAATGTAAACAGGAGAGTGTATATAAAGAAGAATTTCCAGAGTGTCTTATATATAAGTGGAATAAGTAAAATACTTATAATTTTGGAGATTGAAAATAATAAATTAATTTGAAGATCTTATTAAAAAATTATTAAGATATAGGTAATACATATAGAGTAAAAATGAAGACCTCAGGAGGAGGTACACTATAACGCAAACGACAATGCTATTAATAAAACGCCACATGTCTTGTCTTGAGATAGTTATTGACTCTTTGTTATAAAGCCTTATTGCTTTAACATGTGTAGAGGGTTGTAGAAGAATGTCATTATAGGTATTCAATTCAGTTCACTATTAATATCTTCACAATTATCTGACATAAAATATGTATGGAATAATTTTTTATTTTTACTATAATAAGTGATACCCTTTTAATTTGTCAAGAAGGATTTTTTAATTTGACACCCCCGTCGCGTAAGTTCTATATCGGGAAACTTAGTATCTAAAATTTATTTTTGCATCTTTCAAAAGAAATTAAATTTTTAAATATGAGTATCAGGGAGAAAGACATAGTAATGGTTTTAGTGTCATTTTGAATTATATTTCGGTGCTTAGCCAGACTATTGAGATTGACGCAATTAATGATTTTGTCAGAGCTAATTAAATAGTTCTATTCTGGATTCTGTAGAGATATATACGAATAAAGCTTAGAGAGCAAGTGAGAGTTAATGAAAGTCTCGCCACACGATAAGAACACTCCCGCTATAAACGTCTTCTGAATGTAATTACTCTACACACTATACCTTCCAGAGTTCTAACGTTACAAAAGCTGGTCTGAATAACTATGAGTGATCGTTTTAGAGTCTCTCTATAAAGGCAAAAAATCCTACTTCCATACTATAGAGATGTTCGGCTGACAATAAAAAATAGTATAAGGCAGTGATGTCCGTTTTGATCAAAAACGCTAATTGTTGATTATGTAACATTGCTCTGATGACTAATTAGCATTATGAATAGTATTGTGTAATACTATGTCATATAAACACAAGATTGATTCTGTCTGTGCAATATTCGTCATTGATTGATTCGGTGAAAACATAATATAATGAGAGAGCCGGAGGTTTAAAGGTCCAAAGTAGAATTCTACCTATCTCGAAAATGCAACTATTATTTTCTAAAAAATATATGGTTTTGCTGTTAAAGGTCAATTATTCTAGCATATTAGCTTACTATCACTATGGACTAGCAGTAGCATCGCAATCTATGCCTTGCTTGGCCGCATGCAGAGAAGAGAGCATGAAGAACAGTACACCCTTTGTGTGGCGAGCTTTGCGTGCCGCAGGAAATGTAAGGAGAAGTCATGCTTAGCGACTGTTGGGATTCAATTAAATATAGAAGGCTTCATTTGGGCACATATTATTTCACACTTTACGTAACGGTTAAAATGTCTACACTGACTTATGATTTCAAACAATCAATTGAGAACAAGATATAAAGATTTTTTAATTTATGATTTGAATATGACTTCAAAGTGAGACTTGCTTTAAACTATAATTGGTTATATAAATTGTCGCAGATATATTCAAGAACCACTCTTTGCAAACTTCTATACAGTTTAAATTAAAGAGCTGATACCTATTTACTATCCTGAACTTCCTAGAGCAATATATGAGAAGTAGAACAAGATAAAACTTAGTCAAAATTACTTATCCGTGATAATTATCCTGCTAACTAGGTAGATAAACTCGAGGGGATTACCAAGTAAACTTCATTGTAACTTTAATACATAAATAGGAGGTCTCACGTATATAACCTCTAGCTAGTTTTAGCTAATAGATAAGCATTCTCTGGATGAGCTTTTGCAATAACAAGCAAATGATGGATGGCCAAAACTACTGTATACACTATGAATAATAAATTGGTCCTATATTGTCTGGAAAGATAATTGAACAGTTTTCCCAAGTCAATGAGTTGCATATACCAATAGATCATTATCTAAAAATTGGGAAAGATTTCTGAATTTATGCTCTGTGATAAGTTAGTCTACGTGCAAAGGTTAGTGGAATTGTATGCCACGGTTTGAGCAGTACCGATGTCCATATTATATCAGTCAATACGATTTGATTTTTGTTGAGTATAAATACTGAAACTCAGTTTTTTCTATATACCATAGACTTCTTAATTAATTGGCATGACTAAATAAGTATATAGGAAAAAAAAGCTCTTAGCAGATACATTAAGTTGGTATCTATGAATTAGAAGTAGCTTTGTTCCATTGGTACTCTTTCTCAACTAAATATGGTAATTATGACGAAGACACAAAGATAGTATAATGAGGCTGCGGCTCATTACCAATTTATGAAAAAGTGAGCTTTGGAAGTACTACGGAGAATTCATTATATGTAGTAAAAATCTCACTTTGGAAGCTTAAACTATTAAGCCATATTTCAGTAGGAGAATGGAGTCACTGAGTGATTATTGATTGCCCTGGGATCATGAGGTTTTTCCATATTGTTGAATATGCTTCTCCTAATTGAGTTTCTTTACAAACTCACAGCCGATTAAATGTGAGACATAAAATGGATGATGACTTTTTCTTGAAATTTGAAGACAAATTGTTAATCAATAAAATTTTTACAAGTAGTTATACAATCAGAAAGCTGCTTGAAAATAATATGAAGGTAGTAAAGTGACTTAATAGCATAATTGTATTTCCACTGGGTGTAACAAAGGACGAAGAAAGGTTTCAAGATGAATACTATAATACTCAAGAAGTGTTTAGAAAGGTTATCTACGTAAAAAAGTTCCCTAGAGAGAATCTAGACTATGCAAAACCTTCATTACGTTTCTAAAGTATATAAGAAGTTACGTGGTTTCCTTGCGCTGTAGATGTATGATTTATGGAATGATTTAATATATCAAAAATGAGAAGCTTATCAATTTTTATTAAGTAATTATATAATGAACATTGAGATATGATATATTTAGAACATGAATAATTTACAAATAAATTAGATAAGAAATATATTGGCTCACGTTTTTTCAACCTTAATAGTTGTATTTTAGGTACTATAAAGATGTAAAATTCACAATTATAATTATTATAATGTATTTAATATAATAATATTTAAATTTATTTAGCAGTGTGATCTAATTTATTTTTTAATTCAGTTAAACACTAATATACTCACATTATCCCTCGATATTATATTATTTACTAAACTCAATACTGTTGTGCATAAAAATATTTGATTCAGCGATTTATTGTCAAATGATAGTAACGGGTGAGCACCTTGGGACATAGTCCATTATAATATATATATAATATATAATATATATATATATATACTATTTATATATAGATATATATATATATATTATATATATATATAAAATTATATATAATTATTATTAATTATATATTATAATATTATTATATATAATGACTGTATATAATATATATATTAATATTAATTAATATATATATATATAAATATATAATATAATATATATATATATATTATATTAATATATAATATATATTATAATATAGTAACCTAATTGATTATCACGTATTTTTTTATTTACTTTTATATTTAAAGGACTATAACCATTGATCAAAGGGTGATATGTTTTCGAAGAGAGCTCAATCAGTGTGAGAGAGCTAAAGACTTTGAAGTAGACAGTGATGTGAACAGGCTAATATTATATTTGAATTGTCCGTTCCAAGGATATAACAAATACTCTCAAATAAAATTGAATTCTAACTATACTCAGAGTGTTTTCACTCTAAAATATGTTACAGTGTTTTTTTATTAAACTAGATTGTGATAATTTATAATTTAATGGAGTCATTAAATAATATTTTATCATATAACATTATATACTAATTTACGGTTATCATTAATTGCATTAATTTAGTATTAATAAATAGAGTTATATGAAAAAATATATCGCCTCATTGAACCTCATTAAAACATATTATATCAGAACTTCGTCTTATTGAATAGTAACGGACTAGTTGCTCTTACCTGATTGTTTCAATATATCTTATTCTTTTAATATACATACTGACAAGCTTTTGGATATCAGTATATATATTATTCGAATTAAGTGCTAATCCTATGAGTGTCCTACCTGTAGCCAGTCACTATAATATAATATAAATCAATAATCTATGATATCTAATGATGAGTCTGGAGATCTATGGAGTCCAACTATTGGACCTACTACTATCGACCAATAACTATAACTCTACTGGAAACCGTCCGTTCACTAAAATTATTGCCTTAGAACCTAGACGAGCTGATAATGTGTCAGGGAGCTCCATCATTAGAGTAAAAGTATACATATGCATTCTATTGATGTGTTATTAGTAGAGAAACTAAAATAATATTTCTCCAATATAGTCCTATTGTTAATTTCACATTATTATTAGTAAAAAATTCGAAAGTGTTACCTCATGTGTAGGAGGATTTTTCTCTCATGGAGGTCTTTTATCAAGTCAAAACCGACCATAACCACTATATAATACTTATCCACTATATAAATATATAATATATAATATATATATATATATATATATATATTAATTATTATAATACGTTTTAACCGAAAATACCTATGTTATAGAAAATAGTGCTCTTACTGTTGCGTTTGGGATTTTCCCACTCAATCACTGACTGTTGGCGAAGTGTTTATTATAATGCCTGTGAGTTCAGCAGGAAATTGTTAGATTCTCAAATCCGTCAAAAAGTATATAGTACCGCGTGAATTATCTCACAATGATGTAATTATATATTTATTACGTCAAAACTCAGATACAAAATTCCATACGCTTCTATTGAAAACTCCGTGTTAGTAAGTGTATGCTATACTCTCTGAACATGTAGTATGGGTATTAATTATGTGGAATGTCAATTGTGAAGTATGCAATTCTTCGTGAGCTTGGTCGTTGGATTTTCTTCTACTAGATCAAAAATATCTTCTACTTCTTCTAAACCTAAGGTTTAGAGAGTAAGGTTCTGTTTCTGGTAAATGTTTAAATAATATTAAGCTAGGTGAGAAGTGTAATCCAGTCCTTACGCACTAAGAGTTATATTTAGTTGATATAAAACTCTGAGAAGAATTAGCGTTTATATATTATTTTATTAGGTTGAGTATTATCATGTGTGTGAAGTGAGTGTGAAAATATATCACAGTTTGCGATATTCTTATCAAAATACAGCAGTACTCATGATTAGCACTCTAATATATTGCAAGATCAAATAATAACTCACTATAACTATATTGGCATATTCAATATTGAGATGTTATTGATTTAAGTGTTCGGCATTTTATTGTAATACACTTTCATGGTAGACAATAGAAAATGAACATGCAATCACTTTAGTCATAATATTACATAATTACTGTGACATATTAGAAGTAGGTTCGAACATTTATAAACTTCGTACAATTCGATTGTCATTTTTTTTCGAACATTTATAAGCTTCGTTGCTATCACGATTATATGTCCATCTTTATTTATTCGATAACATTTAATAATTAGACTCATTTGTTTACAAAGGCGAAAATGACCTATAGAGGTTTAAATGGCGGAGTACATTTTCAGAAACTATTTATTATTTAAAAATTTATATAAACGATCGAACCCCCCCGAAAAAGTATGAAAATTTATTTAATTGTCATTATGCTAAAAATTATGAAAAATGTATAAAGCGATAATAAGTACAATAATGAGGTTTTTTATATATTATCCTGTTGTACAATTCAACTCCTGATGGAAGTTTGAGGTATCCTGTTATGACTTAACCATTAGAGACTTACTCACACTATATAATATATTAAATTAATATATAATTAATATATATAATATATATTAATATATATATTAATATAATATATATTATTAATATAATATATAATAATATATATAATTATATATATATATATATAATATATATATATATATATAATTAAATATTATTATATATATATATAATATATATATATAAATGTATAGATATATATATATAATTATATTAACTTTGTAAAAATAATATTTAAATTATTTATGTTCGTGATACTTATGTCATTATAATAAGATTTGTCAGTACGATAAGCAAACTTTTAGTATATAAGTCGAAATGTAATGTATATTAATAATATATACCCAGTGTCGCTAGGTTTGGAGCATTACCTTCTTTGAGTGAGAGATCACTTATAGAGGTGCTATGTACATCATAAATCATCTCAGACTTAAACATGTTTTCTAGGTCACTAAGCCAGTAACGATAAAATTCACGGAGCGATATTCTACTCCTCCATGAGTCACTCCACTGTATCACGCTCGGACATGTAGAGTAATCAGAAATTTATTTCCTACTAAGGAAAGGGCTGAGACTCTTGCATAATAGATGCAGTATGCAGAGATAAATTAGTCTCTTTGCTATATAAAAAACGGATCAGAGGAGCTAAGTAACTCGTGGATATAGTGGTGGAAAAGTCGCTGTGACCTAACCAGCTTTGTCGGTCCTACTACAGAAAGAAGAGCACGCTAGTGCGCCCGTCTAGAACATGAAGGTCGTAGACTTTTGTTACTGGTTCACATAGCTTCATTCAAGTGAGAGATATTAGCTTGATCAGACGTATGAGATGTATGGAACTAAAAACATTCTTATTTCTAATATTTGAAATGTTCTATCCTTTATATCCATATAGTCGTGCTCTTATTTTCAACTAAACTACACTCACGAGATGGAATAGCTTGAGCTCACTTACATGAAGAGTCTCACAACATATAGCAAGTTCCATTACCTCATTAGCTCTTATAATCTGTCAGATGCGGTGAGAAGGTTCACTTATATTTATTTCTCACTTATGTGTAAAAGTTACTACTTGATATACAATCATGAATTAGTCGATAATTATGAGTCTAACATGATATCAGTTTAATAGGGCCAGTCAATATGGGATTATATAAACTTACTTTCTTTTTTCAGGACACCTTTGGAATTCTCCGGTATCTATATCCGAAGATATGATAAACGACCTATTAAAAAGTCCTAAAAGCTTAACTCATAAATATAATTATTTGCATGTTAAGTGCTTTTATACCTTTATGAGTTATTTTACTTATTAGAACTAATTTTTTTAATATAAATTATAACATAGATCACTATAACTACCTAAATTCTATTGAGTTATCTAAAATAATTCAGGGGTTGGAATAAATATTATTTTTAATTATATATAATATTAATAATATATATATAATATATATATATATTATATTGTATATATATATATAATATAATTAATTAATATTAATATATATATATATATTAATATATATTATATATTATATATATTAATATATAATTAATATATATATATATATATATATTAATATATATATTATATATCATTATATTATATATTAATATATATATATATATATTATAAATATAATATATATAATATTAAATATTTATAATATATATTATTATTAATATTATAATATATTAAATAATATTAATATATATATATATATATATATATATATTTATAATATATATTATATGTATATATATATAATATAATATATATATATATATAATATTATATATATATAATATTAATGTATATATATATATATATATATATTATATAAATTTATATATTAATTATATATATAAATATATATATAATGTCAATAATATACTTGAGAGAAAAATATTATTTAATTATGAATGGGAACCTGAGGAGGTGTTAGAGCTGTATTATATATATTTGACAAACAATCACAACTCGCAACCTGAAAAGAAATAATAAATTTATACTTATGTAAAAAGTAATTTGAGGAAATATGCTTTTAATAGATTGCAATAAAATATATATAGTAATGAGATAGAACAAAATTAATATATGTCAGAGGAGAATTTATTTGTCAGAGTTTTCGTTGGAGACATAGATAAGAAGTTTCTTCTTTACTATGGAAAACTGATAAATAAAAATCCTTATTAAATTAAAATTGTGTGGCTCAAGTTCCGCCTCTCGCTTCTTCGCGAATATACATTATGCGATTAGCTCTCGTTTGGTCCACCTGTAGCGTAGATACCAAAAGAAGTTATCTTTAAGACTAGTGAAATCAAATGTATAGTGAATGGTCGAAAACTAACAACTCATATAATAATATATATAAGTATAGTTTTCAGTAAAGAAAAAAATTATATTAAAATGTCTTCATATTTTAAATTTAAAAAATTTTCTTTTTCCTTCTCTTGCTATGTATCGTTTATAATACAGCGAACTCAAGATATGGATATTTTTTTATAAAAAAATAATGACTAAAGATACATTCACACTAGAATTAATCTTTTGTCACGTAAAATATTAAAATTTTAAATAGTATAATGAATATAAACTCAGTCACATATGACAAAATTGATTTTTAAAATAGAATAGTATAAGGTAATGTGTCTCGATTGACTTAGTTTATCTATATATGATTGGGAAGAGTAGTAAAAAGGTAGAAGATCACTATTAGCTGCTCAGCATTGAATTTATTAATACAAGTTGTCTGTATATTTATGAAGAATCTAGAGTTCAATTAATTTAATCATTGTTGCCGCACGCGAATAAATGACAATTACGCGATTACCACGATATTAAATTGCAAACAACGAATAAGCACATATAATATCGTACTCGAGAGTCATACGATAACAAGAACAGATTACGCTCTGTCTGATACCAGCGATTTGAGAATAGTTATTGATATAGTGGTGTCTGAAAAATACTTTAACAGAAAGAACATTTAAATACTCCACTTCCTACGTGAATTAGCAGTGTCATGAGAGTGAAATAAGATCAAAATGAAGCATTGGATCTTTAAAATAACACTCACTATGTCAACTTGAGACTTCAAGAGGAAATTGTAAAGCATGTTTGTTCTCATAGAGAGTTATTTTTGTGAGATTATTAATAAACTGATAAATACTTCGAGCTAGTTTGAGAATAAATAGTATTTTAGATTAAATTGAATATGAATAATCAAGTCTTAATGACTAACTTTCACACTTTACCAATTTTCCGTATACAGAAAACCCTCCTCCCATAACAACTACATACTTGAGTATCCAATATAATAATTGTAATATACATCAAAAAAAATATATATCCTTTCAAGAAAAATGTTAATGGGAATAATAAATTTATCAGAGAACCACCGAATAAATTAAATTATATTAAATAATAATGAAATTAATATAATAATTAATAATAATTATAAATAATAATAATTAATTATAATTAAATAATTAAATAATATATTATAATAATTAATTAATAAAGGAGGTGATGCCGTATAATGCACTACACGGATGAGGAGACTCAGGATGCGGTAGCTTGGTACGAGGTGCGACAAATTCAAATATATATCAGACATGAACACTTGAAGTATGTCCGGAAGATAGCTGAGATGCGAGGTGAGTGAATAATAAATAAATAAAATGATATAGCAGTGATGTACGAGATATATGCGGAAGCACGAGACTATATATAAACAGGTGATGCGGATGCTGTGCATTGAAAATAAAAATTTGCGTTGGTTTATTTCAATAGTGGTAATAGTAATGAGAAATGTATATATATACCACTGTGAGCGCGGTTGCACTCTAGTCATATGATTTTAGGATTTCTGAAACCTGTAAATTTTACTATACAAAATTACTTCTATAGGGTAAAAACATAGTGGAGCATCGATGCTATAATGTAGTGTAGAGTCAAGAAAAATAAATAGCAAAGTTCCATAAGACCGCACATATTGAGGCTTTAAGCATTTCGTCATGCATCTATGTAAATCTTAAACAGTGATTTCTCTTGAGGCGGAGTTTTATTTTACTCTTTACAGTGATGCCAATCCTTAAGAGTTTGAAAGGCACAGAGTTTAATTAAAAAAAACAGATTTGACAGAAATATGCATTAAAAGGCTTAAAAACTAATAATAAAAAGCAAGTTAGCTCGTGTCTTGCATGTTATTGGTTTTACATTAATTTTAAAAAAATAGTTTTAATAACAGATAATTTAAATTGGCAGTACTTTTGGGGCGGGGCTTTATATGATTCTTGTAGAAATGCCAACCCTCGAAAGTTTTAAAGGCACAGAGTTTAATTAAAAAAAACAGATTTGACAGAAATATGAACTAAAACACTTCTAAACTAATACAATAAAATTAGTTCACTTTTAATAGAAACAATTTAGATTGGCAGCACTTTTTTGGGGGCGGGGCTTTATTTGACTCTTGATAGATGCCAACCTTTAAACGTTTGAGACACACGAAGTTTAATTAAAAAAAACAACAAATTTGACAGAAATATGCACAAAATACCTAAAAATTAATATAAGTAAAAGTTGGTTCCGTTTTGTTGCATAACTATTGTTAATAAATTAACTTAAAAAAAAAAATTAATGAGAGAATTTAAATTGGCAATACTGCTATTGCTATCGCTACAAAATTGTAATAAAGCAATAAAGCAAACAAATGCGTTACAGAATATGGTTCAAGATTGTAGCTTTTTATCGTGGTTATAGATTCTTTATATTCAAAAAACTTTCAAGCAGCGTCACACGAAAAAAATTATATTTATTTAATTCGTAATCCTTTAAATCAGAAATGGTTGCTCAGTCCATCACTCTCTTCAGAAGCTTAGTTATTTAGTGATGCTCAGTGAGGTAGAGTCTCACACTCACTCCCGCAAGGCGCTATTGTTAGTAGTTCACACACCGAGTGATGCTAGAGACATAAAGTATTACTGAGTAGTGCAGGAGAGCTCTCGCACCTCAAAACTTCAATATTGAGGAGGGTGAGGTTATAATATCCTTAGTGAGCGGTGTAGGAGAGGATACACTGTAAACTTGTACAGTGTATATTTAATTTCAAGACAATTTTTCCTATATAATACTTAATTAGTCACCACGCTCTCACACTCAGTATTGAAGTACCTAACTCCCCAGCTAAAAATTGAGTTTAAAAACTTCATGCTTGAAACACTTACCAGATATGCAGAACAGGATACACGCTCTGTTGGTGGCCACTGAGGTCTATTATATCATACCAATTTTATTTAATTAGTACGGGTTTTATAAAGTGATTAGTAATATATACGTAAAATATGAGGTTTTGTTATGAAATTTAGCGAGTGAGCATTAAGTGTATTATTGCGTGAGTGAGTGAGATAGTAGGATATAATATATATATAGGTACTCATTATAATCCCATTATATAGTAATAGATTTACTAGAGGCTTATATAACAGCCGTGAATATATATATAAGAGCTGTAAAGTTATGTTAACGCATAGATACTGATGAGTACTTTTATTGTACCAAGTTCTAGATTGAGATATAGCTGATTTATTCATGAAATTTTGGGACCTAAGCTTTAAAATGCGCTATGTAGCAACTCTGAATCACATTTCAAATTGAGTAAGTTTTGTTTTTTTCTTTTGTTGTTTCACAGAATTTTAATTCTTTTAATATATATAATATATATATATATATATATATATATATAAATATATTATATATATATAATATTATATATATATATATATATATAATATATATATATATATATATATATATATATATATATATATATATATATATATATATATATATTAATATAAACAGTCAGTTAAAACTCACTCACCTTGAGTATGGTGTATGTGATAGTAAGAGTTTATAGGAGTAAGAGTATGAATCAATAATTTTATTAAGTAAAATAAGTTTTGATATATTAATATATTATATATATTATATATATATATATATATATATATATATATATATATATATATATATATAATATAATTATATTATATTATATATATTAGTAATATATATATATATATATATATATTAGTACATATTATATAGTTGTTAAATATTGCATAATCGCAATTTATTATTTATGTAAATTTGTTCTTTGTTTAAGTATATATATATATATATATATATATATATATATATATATATATAATATATATATAATATATATATATATATATATATATATATATATATATTATAATATTATATATATATATATATATATATATATATATTATATTATATTAATATCATATTATATATATATATATATTAAATTTTTTTTAATAACAAGATCATATATGGTTTAAAATTTAGGTGTGATATTACTCTATTTTGGTGTTGAGAGAAGTTGTACGTGTAGAAAAATTAATAAGTAGAAAATTAATAGAATTGTGCAAGAGATGGTACATCACATCTATACCGTCTGAGTGCATTTTGAAAACTGATTTCAAATTGGATAATTTTTCTTTTGACTTTTGACTCGATGCTCCACTATGTGCGCCTAAAGCGTTGCTTAAATTACCATCCTGAAACTTGGAGTTTGTTTTGCAGCTTGAATCTAGAATCGATTCTTCACTATGTTTTTACCCTAAGACGTAGTTTATAGCTGTTCCTGACATTACAAAAGTCAATAATGCGCGTACCAATAGAAACACGAGTAACAAATAATGCAAAATGACGCTTAGCCATTCAGAATCAAGATAAAGAAAAAAGATATTTTTTTATTAAAATATTTCTTTAATATCTCAATTTTATCAAGAATATAAGTTAATTATATCAATATATGTCAATATTAATATAGTTTAAGATTAGTTATAATAAGAAAATGATTATAAAACTTATTAATAATAAGAAATACTTAACAGAGCAATACCCAGGATTAGGCCTTCATTTTTATTGGAAGTAAATCCAATGCTGTGATGAGCGAAAGAGATGTAGAAAAATCTTCTGCTTGCAGTAAAGAGGTGATGCCGTAAAAATGTGACTCCAATGCCGTAAAAATCGATGTTTCCCCATTTATGATGATTGAAACCAATTCTTGTGGAAAAGTTAACAATGATGATGACGATGCAATTGAATCTGCTGTTGTTGAATTGTAGTTGTAGATAATGAAGATAATTATATATTTAAAAAATGGTTGCCAGTTCCTTTCTTTCTAAGAACGAAGGTAGATAACAAAAATGAGGGTAATGAAGATAGTGCAGATAATGGAGATATGCAGAAAATATGCAGAAAATACAAATAGTACAATTAGTCCTGATAAAACGGTCGACAGATTTCCGTTGCTGTTTTGTGTTTAAACACGAATATCTATTTCTTATTTCTCCTATAACAAATTAAATAGGTTTCTAAACTTAACTTTCTTTCTTAACTTCAGAATAGCTAACCTTAAAGTATTTTCAATACGTTCAGATTAGAGAAACAGAATTTTCGCATTCGAGGGCAACAGAGGGCCCAAAGGACCTAGAATAATTTCCATTGCTCTTTAAGATTCGGTAAATTATGCAGGTATTTTACAGCTAACAAATCATAATAACTGCAGAAAGACGTTTGATAAATAAATTCACTTTTCATAAAATAAAGTTTAATCACAAATGATCTAATTCGCTTTTCTTAAAACCAATCATAAAATTTTCACATCAAAGTATAAAGACAATAAATTTTTCTACAGTATATGACAATTAAAGAATGCATATATATATATATAATATTTATATATATATAATATGATATATATATATATATATATATATATATATATATATTATAATATTTATTATTTTAAAATTAAAAATTTAAATTAAATAATAGTTTTTAATATTATATATTATATATTATATATATATATGTATATATATATATATATATATATATATATATTATATATATATATATA
>JABUQX010076959.1:27500-32500 GCA_015478945.1 Trachelipus rathkii
GGCCAATACTATAATATAATATATGCAGTATTAATATATTGTAAACATTACTTTTACATACCTACGTTTGATGGGAAGCACTTATTATAGTGAGCTTTTAATCTAGCAGCTTGACCTTCCATAGATTTTTTATATCTTTTGCAAGTTGCTCTACACCCTTTTCTTTCTGGGATAAACACCTTGTCAAAATATTTCCAAATATAATCACTTTTTCTCCCAGTCATCTCGAGTTTTAGCGAATATCCGACTTATTATATTTGCAATGCACCAAAAATATAATTAATGGCCAATTGCGATATGACGACACTGTCACTTTATATTTGAACTCTCTTTAAAGGATGACAGATGATAATGACGCACAAAAAAAATCCGATGCGCTATGCTGCCACATTTCTCACACTCCACACATGAGTTTTATTATAAACTTTTGAAATGTGGCATCGATGGGTAGAAAATGAATTCCCAAGAGCTCGAAACAAGAATCATGTTTTAAACATGTTAAATTTATATATATATATATATATATATATATATATATATATATATATAGATATATATATATATATTATATATATATATATATATATATATATATATATATATATATATATATTATATAATATATATTAGTGATGGGACGATTAATCGGAATCGGAGGAATCGCTGTTTTTCAGGAATTGGATCGAATCGGAATCGCAAAAATGTACCGATTCTTTGACTCGAATTCTTTGAGTATACAACTGAAAATAATTTTTTATTCGATCTTTAATGATATTTTCAAAGACAATATTTCGAAATCTGCCGTATTGATTTTTAATTTCAGCTCTTCCTTAATTTCTATTTAATTAAAGAAAACTGGATTGAGCGGCGCATCTTTACGTAGAACCTAAGATATGTTTTGATTTTCAGACAGTCATGGTGAGGCAGATATTTGGTTATGTTTCGTTAGTCAGGTTATGTAATATTTTTTGATAATTATATACCCTTGAACTCGTAAGTGAGCAGTGAAATATTTGCCTTGTAGGCTTGCAATAATTGGAGCTATTGAAATATAAATGCTATCCTTCGAGTTCACTTTTTCACTTTATCTCACAGCATCTAATATAAGTGACTGTCTTCAAAATGTTATGGAAGATTTCAATATTCCTGCTAATAAAATTCATGTTATAGTAAGGGATAACGCACCAAATATGGCTGCAGGAGTTACACAACCAGGATTCCAGGAATTACCTTGCTTTTTACACTCTTTGACACTAGTTCTCAATGATGCCATAGTGGACAAAGAGACGTGAAAAAAATATATCCATATGCAAACAAATCGTAGGTCATTTTAATCACTCGCCTTAAGCTATTGTCAAGTATGAAGAATATCAAACTAGATTTAATTTACCACAGCACAGATTTATTTAGGATGTACAAGCCAGATGTAATAGCCAGTATCATATGCTTTCAAAAAATTTTGAACAAAGGACGGCTCTCATTTCATATTGCAGTGATCCTTCAAAACCTGCATGCTTAGAAACAACGAAAAGTTCTTGAAAAATTGCTAAAAATAATTAAAAATTTTGTTGATTGTACAAATTTATTGAGCCACAAGGAATCAATGGCATCGGCAATAATCCTAAATATGAAAGTGATTTGCAGCTTTTTTGAAAAGAGTCAGAAAAAGGACTATTTGAGGGACTTGGGTCTACAGTATCACATGGAAAAATTCCAGTAAAAAAATAGAAATCAGCATTTGCTTTACTGATAAGAATCTTGGGCTTGCTACCTATCTTGATCCACGCTTTAAACTACATTCCTTGAGGATAAATATAACAATTAAAAAGTGGAAGATATTCTTAAGCAATGGATGTGCGAAGATATATGCTGTATAAAGGAAAGGAAAACAGTTTCCACTATTTTAAACAATCTTCAGATTTTCTCATTTATCAACAGAATAGGGCGAAAAAAGTGATACTGAAGATAATAGTTTTAACTTCAGTTTTGAAAGCTGTTTTTCGGGATTTAAAAAGAAAAAGTGTTTAAAACATATCAAAAGTAACTCATTCCTAAGGAGAAGGACACATATATTGAAAAAAATTGAAGATGTTAAAAAAGTAGAAATCAGCCCAATATAAAAATATGAAAACATTAAAAATTCAGAAAAGTTCCTTACAATGGTGGTCATCGAATAAAGGTGCCTTTCAGCATTGGGTGTCCTTGCTAGAAAATATATATCGCCACCCTTTTCCGTGGAAAGTGAAAAACTCTTCAGAATTGGAGGATCAATTTTATTCTCCTAAAAAAATCGGATGCACTCAAAAACGGGAGAAATGTTAATGTTTTTTGCACTGCAAATTAAGAGTCATGCTTTGACTACAAATAATAATGATAATTTTGCTTCAAGATCTTACTTTTAGTAAATTAAAGAAGGATTTTTTTTTAAACAAAAATGACAAAATTTTTCATTTATTGTAAGATTTTTTAAATATTGCTATTATTTTCCAGTGGTTAAATAAATAAAAGGTAATTAACTAATTAATATAATTTACAAATCAAAAATATATAAGAGAATTCTATAACATTAATTTATAAGGTTTTAAATATCTAAAATTAGTTGATTTAGAAAAATTAGGCATATATATATATATATATATATATATATAATATAATATATATATTATATATATATATATATATATATATATATATATATATATATTTTATATATTATATATATAATATAATATATATTATAAAGAATTGGAATCGGAATCCGGATCGGAATCGGAAATCGAATAGGCACTTTTTGACTGGTTATCGGTAATCGGAATCGCATCGGCTGGAAATTTTTGGGGAACGTCCCATCACTAAATATATAATATATATATATATATATATATATATATATATATATATATATATATATATATTATATATATATATATATATATATATATTATATATATATATATATATATATATATATATATATATATATATAATATTTATATATATATATATTATTCTTACAATAATATAAAATCTGCAGAAATTTTTTTATTGCCTTTCAGCTACTCTTCGATTGAAAAATTGAGAAAACCATATCAACATGCTCAAGAAAACCATTAATAAACATATTTTTAAAATATTTTATGCATGGTTTTTTAATTTTAATCTTAATTTAATAATTTTCATTATATATGTTTTTTATAGTTTTCATTTTATTATACTGTTATAAATGCTGATTTTTAAGTGTAGTAAGTCCCAAACAACCAACCATTCTATGTATAATTTTGGTATAAATAGTGTTCCGATCTTGTCTTGTTCATTCATTCTTTTGGTTCATCCAGTTATGTAAGGTTAGTAAAACGAGGTTATTAATAGATTTAATTTTTGTAATTTTATATTTTTACAATTTTATATATTTTTATAATTTTTTATATATATTTTATATAATCGCAAATATTGTAGACATTGTTTATTTATAGTTTATTATTTACTTAGAGCAAATGATGCGCTTAGCTAGCGCGAAACGTCCTTAATAAACTATGGCACACTCCATGATGTTTGTCTTCCTGTTCATATATATATATATATATATTATATATATATATATATATATATTATATATATATATATATATATATATATATATATATATATTATATATTATATATATATATATATATATATATATATATATATATATATATATATTCTCTTTTTCAGAAATTTGCTTATGAATATTTATTATTCAATATTAAAAAAGGTTCTAAAAAAAGGTTCTTCCATAGATAACTTTAATTAATTAAGTTTAATATCCTTAGAAAAATAATGTCAACTAAACCAAAATCGAAAACACACTCCATGTACTTTGAATATTTTGTTACGCTTGATTGATAAAAGTACTTACAATTGTAAATATGAAATAGTTAGAAGTTGATGTAAAACAATCAGGTCATTATGCTTAATTGCTACATGTTAATTCCATATTTTATAACATTTATAGTATGTTATCCTTTTTTATCTTACAAGTTAAAGTACGTAATTACGTTCTTGCAAATTCAATAAATAAAAAGTAACTCCTATGTAATGAAAAGCTCCACCACAATTTTAAAATAATATAAAGTAAGTGTTTTCAAAAAAGCGTTTAAATATTTTGTTACGTATAGATCTTAAAATTATTCCATAATAGGTAACAAATTTATGGAACACAATGTATATGCATTTTAAAAGCATGCATGTTGTTGTGTATTGTTGAATGTTTTTTTTTATTATATACAAAAAATAAATACTAAAATTTTAGTGCTTTGATCTTAAAGCGCATTCAGATTTTTTTTTTTTCAGCTCACCCCTCCTCCGCCCGGAAAAGAGTATTTTTCATAAGGAAGGATAGCTCTTCTCCACACAGCAGGTCACAGTCCAGCCGTTTTCGCAGGCATGAACATAAAAGGTTATAATTATACATATATATATTATATAATATATCATATATATATTAATATATAGCAAGCACTATAAACACTATACGCTAGTATATATATACTCATATAATATAAGTATTCTCTATATAGAGTATATACTAGTAATAATCATACTTATATCATATATATTCTATATCTACAGTATAATGTTCCATAAAGGAGGAATTAAATACATATATAAAGTTAATAAAGATTTTTCTTTTTAACAGATTTCTAAAATTTTTCCCGTTAAATAAAATGAATTGTATTTTTTTTTTTTTTTTGAAGCTGCAAAAAGTTAGTCTATAGTTTTATATTTTGGCATTATATATTTAGCAGTTATATGTATGGCATGAACAACTTACTCACGCCTGGCGCGAGTAAGCTGTTACACGGCAGCGCATTTGGAGCGAGCGCTCCAGCGAGCGGTCTGCCATGGCATGCAAGCGGTAGCCCTGCTCTGTGGGGCATTTAACCGTATGGTAGCCTGTTTAGGTTTTAAGTTTTCTTTACTAAATAAATACCTTAATGAAAAATTAATTTAACTAGCAA
>JABUQX010076959.1:35000-37182 GCA_015478945.1 Trachelipus rathkii
GGGACAGTAGTCATGCAGGATAGAAAGAATATATCTATATAGTTTGATATTTCGCCTGTGAAGAATGGACGCCTTCTTTTTTCTATACGTTCTGTTAACGATTTTGTTGTGTTGATGTATTTGTGATATTTAGGAGATGATGTTGCTCCAGGCACCGTAAATAATAATGTAATGTAATATACAATAACATAATAAATAATAATAATAATAATAATAATAATAGCGATTGAGGGGCAACTGTTATTTCTCTGAATCAAAAAAATAGCTCCTTTTCCTATAGGGCTAGGCAATTTCGTTATTTGTCGACCGATCAATTAGCAGTAATTTTTTTTAAAGATCGACTGCATATTTAAACCAACCTGTAACCCAGGGCTAATAAATATTATTAAATAATATTAAGGGGAGGAGCGAGAGGTGTACTAATTAAATTAATTTTAGCTAACTTGATGCATCTCTTATTACCGACTTATATTTATTCATGAAGACTGGGACAAAAGAGTAAAACATAATTTCATATAGAAATCATTGACTCATTTTTAGAAAGTCTCGCCATAACTCCTTGAGTCAGACTCCTTCTAGGCTAGTAGTAATTTGCCTCGGCAGACCAGTGTGTTCTATTTTCATGTTATTAATGGAGAGATGTTTCTGTGTGGCAGGTTGGAGCTTAGTAATAGAATAGAGTTTTCACTATTTTTATTAAGATATTTATTTATTACTGGATTTTTGTGCACTTTTAATAAAATTGAGCTCCTAGTTTTTCATAACATAGAGGGATGATTGAATTCGTATTCGATTAAGGTTTCATTAAAAATTACCTAAAATTGCATTATTATCACCTGGTCCAGATCACCTAAATATAGTATATAATATATATATAATTAAATATAGTATGATATATTATATAGTATATATATTATATATACTATAATATATAAGAGATATATTATATATATATAGTATATATATCCTATATATATATCCTATATAATATATATATATTATATTATATATATATATAGATATAACTATATAAGTATATAAGTTATAGTAAATCACGGATTCGGATGACTTGCTTTGTCTGCTGGTGACGCTTCGACGCTTCTGCCGATAAGGTGGGAGGCTGTAATCGTTGACGGGAATGAGCAGGGTTCATCTCCTTCTTCGGACTAAATCTTTTCCTCTCCTCATAATCCCATGGTTTCGATCGTGCCTTGTTCTCATGGCCATTCAGGCTAGAGAACAATGCTTATCGGGAGTGAAAGAATTCTCGTTCTCCTATTCACTGGCGCCGCTTGCTGAATTTAGTGATCATTCGGAGGGCTAGAAATCGTTGGCAGGAGGGATACTCTTGCGACGAGACAAGGAGCGGATGGCTTTCCATGCAAACGAAACGAGAGTGCGCTAACCTCCTTGGTTCTACCTAACTGACAAATCTTTCTGGCCTCGTTCCAAAAAAATCTCTAGCAACTTTTGTAAATCTGTTCTTTCCTCCTCTGATTCGATCTGATGGTTTCTGTTGCTAATTCTCCAGCTTAATACTCCAACTGAAAGGCCCAATCTCTTCGGCCTCCTGTTTTCCCTCTAACTCAACCCTGGACGATTCTGGTATTTCACTCTCCTCTTCCTTCTCCCTCGCCTGGTGTCCTATGCTTTGCCTGTGATTAGCATTGATCGGAGTGCATGGGCTCTCTGAAAGGTCTACCGAAACGTTAGAACGAGCGGGTGGCCCGGATGGCCATTCTCCCCGATTTTGAGGGAGTGTGCTTCCGTGCATCCCCGGACCCCACCCCTCGTTCACCTATATTCTCTATATTCATCAATACTAGCACTTTCCACCTCAGTGTTGGAAGCACGCGGCGCACATGTCCAAGAGGCTGATTCCCGAAAAAAAGAGAAGGCCGCTGCCTGATCCTTCCAACTATCGCCCTACAGCTCTCTAACTTGTATTCTATCTTAAGATCTTTGAATTTTGCTCAACTCTCATTTCTTAGAATCATCTGGAAATCTCATTCATCACTTCTTTCCGATGCGGCCAAGAACGGCTTTTCCGGCGCTCGAGGTCCTCTGGCATATAACTTTCGCTAATCTTGACCGTGATTTATGGTTTTCGCCGCCCTTAGGGAACTACGAATGGGAGAACTTGCGTGTGGCGCTTGACATATCCAATGAATTTGACCGGGTA
>JABUQX010076960.1:0-37569 GCA_015478945.1 Trachelipus rathkii
TTATTTAGAGACTAAGCAGATATACAGCTTAATTAGGATTTATTGAAGGTAACTAATGTCAGAAATGTGAAGTAGTATGTTCAGAGTCAGACTAATCGGTATATAGATGGAGTTATGTAAGAATTAGAGATCAATATGAGTTCATAATGATATATTAATTATTCTTTTATGAATATAGATAGAGTGGTCATATATTAATGGAAATTAATACTTATTGAACAGTGAATACTTTAAATGGTGAGTGATGATAGGAGGATAATACTCGAAAAGCTCAGTAGGGGAGTATCACATTATATGCGGGGGGAGTCGTTATACTAGTATATTTTGGATGTGCGATATCTAATTTTGAGTGTAGTTATTGTTTTATATAGTAGAAGTAGATGTTGACGAGATGAATCATAATACTATTAGTATATAAGTCTAATACCGTTGTGCCGATAGATATGGTTGTGGTACGTTTTCTGCTAATAATTTTAAAGACATCGTTAGTATAATTTAGGTGAGATATTACATAGCGTTTTCGCCAGATCTATTTCGAATTTATAATTTTCTATGATTGACTTTTTGGGAGAGGTAAATATGATTTTTTTTTTGTTTTAAGCCTCATTTAGAAGTGATATGGGGTTAGGGGATGAAAAAACGGAGCATTTATCGTACAGTCTGGTGTTTTGCTTCTCAGTGATTGTCTTAATGTATCAATTGTGTTTAGTTATAAATGGGTGTTTTATTATTTCAAATTGGGTGACATCTAGGGTATAGTTTTGTGGGTACATTATAACTCACATTTAGTAAGGTGAACGCGTAGAATTGAGTGCTATGTGAAGGTTAATTTCACGGGACTCACGAAGTATGGGTGTGAAAACATAATCAGGAGATTAATTGGAAATTAGAATGGCGTCCGAGTGGTTTTTTAATGATTTATATTTAATCTTTCTATAGAATGTGGGTATTATGGCTGTAACATTGGGGTGGAGTAGGGTCCATGAGTGGACTAATTAATTATACGATCGTGTCGTTTCAGGGTGAGTTGAGAAATAGCTGTTGCGTTAGGGAGGATCTGTGTACAGGATTTCTGTTCTTTAACACTACCCGTCGGACTTCTAACACAATCATGCTAAAGTTGTGATGTGAATGTCGTTGTGGAGTTTAGAGAGGATTGAATATAATAATCATAATCGACGAGCAACTACAATAGTTTATGATATTGGGAACATTTATATCATCTACAAAACAACGAGAGGTGCAACGCGTCAGCACGATAGCACGTTCATCTATTCGCGTCAGAATGGATGATGACTGATATATAAGAAGTTGGGGATTAGTTCGGTTCCCTCTGCTCGCTTTCATGCGCCGTCTTGAATTTTGTCCTCATATCTTTGTCAAATAGATCACACATCGGAGGGCAGAGTTGTAGATCACCGCATAAGCGTCAATTCTGCGTTTTATCCTCCGAGGATGTCAGTTTTTTCGTTGTGTTCAGTGAGCTTTTTTTACAAAATTGGTAAAATGTTTAGTTTCGACATTTTCACATTTAGGGTTGTTAGGACAAAGCGTGTCCATGCGTATGTCATGTCTAGTTTGGAGGGATTTATCTTAAGGGGTCGCGTCTGGAACCGATTTGTTGCGAAGTCCAAATTACCTGATAGTTTTGGAATAAGTAGTGGCGAATCCGGCGGAAGTTAAAAGAAAGGGAGACCAGGGGGGCGTGCAACCACGATTTTCCGATAAACATTCATCTTACAGGTATGAGGTGTGAATTGTTTTGGTTTAAACGCGCAGCTTCGGATCTTTCCAAGTTTGGGGATTTGAAGGAATTAACATAGTTTGTTCCAACTAGATGAAAAGGGATGATCAGATTTGTTATCTGATAGTACCTCTCTTTTGCATTTGATATAATGCGGAAAGCATGAACAATTAACTTCTCTGAACCGTTTTGTATGGCATGAGACTAGGGATGGGCCGGATAGTAAATTAGCCAGATAGCCGGATACCGGATATCCGGCTGCAAGTTAAAACCGGATACTGGATATCTGGCAGTCTGTTATATAGCGTCGGGCGGGGTGACTAAATAAAAAAAAAAATTTTTTTTGCTCATCGTGGTAGTACTACAGTTTATAGGTCCATAAGGAGGACTGTGGTGAGGAGTTTTTTGGAATGACGAGATATTTTCTGTGTAACTGTCCACACTAAAGGAAGGGGAGTTGTGTTAACAGTGATATGTATTTCGAAAATTTGTTTACGCGTTTGACGATTATTTCGCCGAGATCGCTGCGGCTGCTTTAAAATAATCATGTTTGGGGTGGTAGGGTCCTTTTGTATTGCCTGTAGAGTTTCTTCTTTTCGGTTGGCTTGTGCGCACTCTTGGGGAAACAGGGGTTGCCGGAGCTGCTGGGAAGACTGATGCGGAGAGTCCGCTGCAGAGATGAACCATTTTGGAAGAAGAAAAGGCATATAACAGTCGGAAATCTTTATTGAACGGAGAAGAGGGATGCGGTGGTCTGATAAAAGGAAGCCATCGTGATCATAGCAGCTGGGTTTGGGTTTTTGCATTGGGCTTAGGAACAAGGCATTTAATGCTATTGGAGTTATAGATCGTCCGATAAATAATAAAGCGGGACGCAGGGTAACGATCATAGGGAATTGGGAGCAAAAGGAAATATCAATACAAGAAGAAGTGATGTGTATTAAGTCAATTAAGGTGAGAGTCTGTTGTTAAGGTCCAGGGAAGAAGGGGTTAGCAAGATTATTAGATTTGGATTTGGATGAAGTGAAGAGTCACCCCATAATGGGTGGCGGAGGTTTGAAGTCAGTAGTATACACGGAGTAGGGAGCTGTTAAAAGATCAGCTATAGTAAAATCACTACTCGGAGCTAAGTAGCTGAACATATAGTATGTCGATGTAGTGGAATTCTTCCGTACTTGCAATGTAATTTGGTATTGAAGAGGCTGGGGGAAATAGGGGATATGAGAATTTAGTGAATGAGTGTGTTCCAGCCACACGATTAATGATTCATTTGTACACGGTCTCTTTCGTAGATAAGGAGGAAGTCTTAAGGCGAATAATTTATAATTCAGAAGGTTGAAGAGAAGTCAAGCGTACATATTTTTGTAGTTTGAACATAATACATTTGGTGTACATCATGTTTATTAGTTGAACACAGTTTTCGAAATTAGAGTAATAGCCACTACAATTCGTGAGTGAAGAGAAAGTAGATCATGATGAGATTTAGATATTAAGGTAGGTTAGGTAAGGGAGTCTATTCGAGCTAATTGTTCTAATGTGCTGGGGGTTAATTGTGATGAGGGAGTGAGATACAGATAGTGAGAGGGACAAGGTATGCAGGACGTGGGTCTCGCGAGGAGGGGGAACAAAATCTGGGGGGCGGTAGTCATACATCAGAGATTTGTTAGGTTGTATGACCTCTTATAGGAAGGAGTTTTCAGATGTATTTTTTGGTGAAAGAGCTTCACATGAAGTACGGAGATAAGTTGAGTTCCTCAAGGTCAATTATTATGTGGGTTCCGAATGTGAAGTCAATGAAGAAAAGGCACAAAATGCTGTAGTTTATATAATGGGAGTGGATCAGCATCTTGCCAAGCGTAAGGCTTTAGATTCAAGAAAATGTGTAGGGATGTGGGATGTTTCTGTTCCATGGAGACTGAGGAAGAAGATGTGTCGATAATGTGTGGAAAAGGTGTACTATCTTTATTATGAGAAGGAGTTGGGGTGCGAATAAAGGGGTTCAATTGGGATTCGTTTGGATTGACCAAGGTTCGATACTTGGAGGACTTTGCTGAGTAATTCGTCGTGGGGTGATTTTGGAGTTGTGGAACGGTTTAAGTTAGAAATGGGCATCTGGGTTCTTAATGTAATAGAACAGAGCGCTTAAGAGCCTTGCGGGTTTGCGTTGGACAGTCTTCCATTCGACTTTCTCGTAAGCGCAGGAAGTATTAGAAGAGAGTGGTTCATCCAATCACTTACATTGGGAGCTGTTTTCCATTTCATTGTTAAGATATAGATCTTGGGGGCGTTGAGAATGGGGACTTTTCAGGAAGAAAATTATAGCGACTGAAGAGTAGGTTATCCTGCAACTATTAGAGGGTTCATTGGTAGATTTTTAGATAGGCTGGATTGCTGGGTACGAAATCTATTAAGTAGTTGATTGTTGTCCCTTTTGAGTGACTTTTTGGCGAGGTCTCATTCTGAGTTGACATTGTGTTACGTCTGTGGGGTTTAGTGTGTTTATTTGTTTAAAAAATTCGGAAGCTCTGTCTTTTAACGATAATCTTTTAGCTTGGCGATTATTCTTTTTTTTGCCTTTGGGGACATCTTTTACAGGAATTTGAGTAACGGTGGGAGGTGAATCAAGAGACAAAGAGATAGTCCTCTTACATAAGTTTGGAGAACTCATTGGGTGGCATTGGCAAGTGTGTATTGAAAAGAGTGTTTTCAAGATTTGTGTTGATCCAGCTCGTTCTATTGCTGGTTTGTTGAAAGTAGTATCGGGATGGGTTTTTATGTTTTGGACAGAGATTGAGTCAAGCAGGGCTTGTTTTTTTCAATTTAGAGAGTCGGTGGGTGGACATTAATAGGCAGTGGAATACGTAGCTGCTGAGTTTATCACTGGGTTTTGGGAGGAGTTCTGCTGGGATGAGTTTGGTGTGGTGGATTAGCAACGGCTGGGAGTGGGGGCAGAGTGTTGTGGGAAGGTCGCTTTGGTCTTGTACTTGGTCAGTTCATCCAGTTATAACAAGGGCTTCAATCGCTTGTATGGAGTACTCGCTCTATATCTGGGGGGGTCAGGTTTTCACCCGGTTTTGGATAGGGTGGAGTCAAAGGCAAAAAGACTTGTTCTGTTCTTTCTAGTTCTTGACCCTCTATCTTTGCGGGCGCGATGTTGGTGCTTTATCTCTTTCTATAGGTAGTGGCGGAAGTGCTCGAGGGAATTTCACTCGCGTGCAACTTCAAGAGCCTCGTACACAAGGGGTTGCTGTGTCGGAGATGATATGTGTGTTGATATTAGAACTCCAGAATAGTTGCTGCGGTGCTTTCTTTCATGCCCTGAGATCTGATTCTGTGGACTTTCTTCCATTATCTGTGTTTCCTACTAATTTTAATCTCCCTCACTGCCGCGTCTGTGCTCCTCTGCGTAATTTACGTTAGTTGATGTTCTTGTTTCTTTTAAAAGCCCCTCCTCCGAATAGGGCTTGCGTGAGGTGTGATAACTGGTAAAAAAAAAAAAAAAAAAAAAAAAAAAAAAAAGGTATTTTCATCAGCTGGGATGGATCATCTCCTGTCATTTTGTGTATGTTGACATAATTCAGACTCCTGTTCAAACGGTAGTGCATTTGGAAGAAGAAGCACTGTGGGGTACTCCACAGTTTCTACAGTGGGGTATTTTCACATGGAGTGTGAAATATTCTCCGCAGATTGGGCATATTCCGGTCCCCTACAGTTTTTCGGGGATGACAAACCGTTGACATTTGAAGCACGTCTGGTTCGAGGGATAGGACATGTATCTGTAAACCTATTGGTAAATTTGTAGGTGGATGAGGGGTTTTAAAGGTCAGCAGTAAAACGAGGATTGGTTTGTCGGGGTTTCCGAGAGGGGAATTATAAGAGTTTGTACGGAAAATCTTATTCTGATTTGGAGATTTCTCCATGATGAAGCTGTATTTCGTTTTTTTGTTCATAACAGTAAAATGTAGCTTTAGATGTGTTTACTTAATTTATCGGAGTGAAATAGGAGGATTCTTGCAAGAGACGTTAGGGACTGACAGAATAGAACTTTATTGATATGGGGTAGTAGCTTTTGTACGAGACATGGCCATTTCTCATTAATGTGACTGGAGGATCTCCAACGCCTAAAGCTTTTTCAAGTGCATTGCTAAGAATAATGGCTCTTTGCTCAGTAGAGCTTTGGAGGTAGTGGGATGCAGCTGTGATACATCGGGAAATCGATGTATATCTGACATTCTGGAGGAGGGTGGCAGCATTATGGAGTGGAAAGAATGAGAACGACTGTGAGCGGGGCACTTTGCGGGATTGCCGAAGTTTGGGCCTGGGTGCGGGGGGTGCAGGCGACTGATGCGGAGACAGGCAGCGGCATTCAAGTGAAGTGCGGGGAGACACGGGATCAATGTCTGAAGTGCAGATTCAAAAGAGTAAGTCGTTTATCGTCCAGGTTTCGGGAATCTTATAATCCATCAGTTTCGCGAGGCAATCGTAAAGGTTATCCATGTGTAATTATATTAAAGGGGTCCCCTCGATGGGTGTCGGCCTATGGTTTTGTGCCGGAGGAAGAGTGAAGCGGCGGGAGTTTCTTATTATAGATATTGAGAGGGGTCAGGGAAAAAGCCCAAACTGGTGCTGGGTGTGTGCACCAAATCACAAACGGGTGATGCGGTTCACATCACTTAAGGACAAATGAGTAAGAATACGATTGCAAAGAAATGGAAAACGGATTAATATTGGAATAGAAAGAAAAGACAGAAGAAGAAAAAAAAAAACGGAAATATGAAACGAAGCAGGCAGAAGAAGACAGCTGAAGGGCGGAGTGGTATATGTATATCGCAACAGATCAGAGAGCCACAAACACCACAAGGTGAGGATCGACTGGGGGGATATATATATATATATTATTATAATATAATATATATATAATTTATTTCATATATTATTCATTTCTATTTTTTATTCAGTTTTAATTATATTATTATATATTATTATATTATGTTAATGTGTTCAGATGGAATTTAGAGGGTGTGCTAGGTGTGAGAAGATTGTTACAAGCCTGAAAGCGTTCCCTTGTGGTGTGGTGTGAAGAAAGGGGCTAAATGAGAGAATAAATGAAGTACGTTTATGGTTAGATCATCTTGTTACAAGCCTGAAATGATCGTTCCCTTGGTTGAAGTGGAAGGATAGTGGTTGATGTGTATTGGGACGACGGCTTGGGGCAATGAGAGGTGGATGCCAGTCGGTGACGAATCTGAAGGAGAGAAATGTGAGTTTGGCAGAGGGAGAATATAGGTGCATGATAGGAAGGAATGGCGGGTTTGTGTTGGGGGAATGGTTGTGGGCCTGACCGAGGGGATGAACCTTACATTGAGATTTTAGTACCGATAGGTGGAGGGTTCGTCGCGGATCATGAATTGCTCTAGGGTGGATTTTCTGTCTGTGGAGTTCTCACTAATTAATGGTATAAAGGGGACGGTAGGATTGGGCTTTCTTTTCGACGTTTGTCATGTTTTCTTACTGCTTTTTTTTCGATGCTTGTACAGCACTTACCCCAATCTTGGGGCAAAGAGGAAGGTGCGAAAGAAAGAAAGATATATAATATATATATATATAGTAATATTATATATATATATTATATATATATATATATATATATACTTATATATGTATATTATATATATATATATATATATATTTTACCGATAGTATCGAGGGCATTTGATATTTTGAAAGTATGATCACGATATATTTCAAAGTTTCGACCCCTTCTTTGAGCTCAAAAATTTGATAGCGTTTTTACAAGTCAATGTCCGAAGTGCCGCAACAGTTTTTTTAGGATCTGTGACGACGGGAACAACGAGTTGTGGGGGGTTATACATTTGCATTATCCACAAACTTAAATATTTTAATTTCCTTCCGCGCCTGAAATAATTTGAATAATAATTTCAATAAAGAGATAACAATATTGGAAACTTTATTGAAAGCTTTTATATTGAAAGTAAATTCAAACGTTAGAGAAATATTTTTCCAATATTTGAGAAGTTTTCTGTCTACACAAAATAGCAAGATGCAATTTTAGAATAAATTGCATTCATTTTCGCAATATATCGTCATACATGGACAATTTTTATTCCATTTTTGCTTTCAGCCTTTTCTTTTTAGATGAACGGAACTCAGGAATACGCATTTTTTTCTTTTTATTGGGAAAATTAGTACATTATTGTAAGCTCCTAAATAATCAGTATCTGTATAATACTAGTTTAGTCATAATAAAATACAAAACAGTAGAAGGTTTTAGGAGTATTATTGTTTTAATTAGTTCGGATAAAAAAAAATTTGAAGAGAATTCGTTTCAGCTCACAGCAAAAGTTCTTTTAATTAACACTTTTAGTGTATATTGACCTTTAAACCCAAGAAAATTGTATGATTTTAAATTCAAAAACTCGGGTAACTTGTTTTTTTGCATTTCTTATTTGGTAGAATTAAAATTAACGCCTCAAATTTCAATTTAATATCAGAATTTTTTCTATTTATAAATTTATTTTATATTTAAACCTTATTTTTTACTTTTTATTATTTTAGTGGAATATTTAATTTATTTTTCATAATAAGTCATGAATGTAAGAGTTGCAACCAATTAGAAGTCATTCCTGGTTAATTATTTAATTTCAAGTGATTACTTATAATGATGTTATTATATGGCTTTTCTTTTTGTAATTTAAAAAAATGAATGCACAATTTTTCAGTACAATTCACAACCAAAATCTGCTGAGAGAAATTACTTACACTTTTATCACATCTCTCAGCATCTTAGGAACTACGATTTACAAGATGGATGGTATTGACCAAGTTTCTTTTTATCCCCCTTTTCCCTTTCATTTATTGGAACTTACACAATATTTTAAGAGCGAGAAACCATTGGATTGAATCGAGGAATCGTCTAAACAAATGTCATTTCAAATCTCTAGTAAGTCGACATTAAATACTGATCTTTATTTTCAGACTAACAATTCGTTTACACTCCATTATATGTATGTCTATGTCCTGTGTGTGTGATTATCTAATAATGTCTTCTTACAATTCTAGTTCTCAATTTTGTCTATGTCTTTTATAATGTTTTTTTTTTCTTATCGTAGGTCTGTTAAAAGTATAATTTTTTGTTTTGATTTAGTAAAAAGCTTTATTTTAATGTTTTTATGTCATACATAAATTTTCCGTCCTCATCCAGTATTTTCCATTATCAATGATTGTCCTTTAGTTACATAAGTACACCTGCTTCGCCCTTTTTATTCTTCACTATGTTGATTCTTACTAGATATTTCATGCTTACTAAGCAGATGTTCTATTTTAAGTGTTTGTATGATACACTTCAGATAGCAAAAAGCAAAATTTTCAAGGATTAAATTTATATTTTTTTATATTTTTCGTCGCCCATTTAAGGGGTTTTTAAATAGGAGTGAACCGTGTCAAACCTTGACATGAGTCATACTTATGTTATTCAATCCAGCACAAGTTTAGGAAGAATGCTCTTCTTTATTACAGTTTTCTTAATTAAGCTGGTAATCGACACTGGAAGCTTCTTCAGCGTATGAAGATTTAAATAATCTTGATTAATACAATGCTTACACACTATACGGGATAATTTGTTTTAAATATTCCTTACTTTCGATTTCGGTTGCTTTAACTGTTGATACTTTAATTCCTTTTCGAGTTTATAAGCACGTTTGTTGTAATGGACTACACCTCATTATAATTATGCTCTGTTCTCATTATTTTACTATATGTCTGGGTCTATTATGGGTGACGAGAATATTAGTTGGATAGCCATCAGTATATATCAACGCTCTTATTTTCTTCTGTTTCTATCAGTTATCTATCAGTAGTATCTATCAGTTATCTTAAAGTTTTTTGGTAATTTGAAATGTAATAAGATAAAGATGGTGTTGTCAGTATTTCTGTATAAGATGACGATTTCAGTAGAAATTGACAGCCTCTATCCTAAGATGTGAGAACGGATTCTGATGTCTGTCTTACTCTACTCTGATCACTGATGTTCTTTTCTTTTTCCGATGTGCTAATCGCTGTGCAATCTTGTTCGAAGAGTGCGATCTGGGACTTGCTTGTTATATTACTTTCATATTCAGATTGTTTTGCTCTTAGTGATTTCAATATAGGAAACACATCTGCATGGCGTAAACTTCCAATTATCTTTTCAATCTGCTTTGCCCATTGGTTGATTCTTCCTATGGTTTACATGATTTTAGCTTTCTGTTTTTCCATATTGTCTTAAGCGAATAATTTCTTCTTGATTTCAAAAACAAGTTAAATGACAACTTTTGTCAGTATTGATTTGTTATACTTGTGTGCTCCGCATGTAGTCTTTTTTTTCTTTTTTATATGGGACCTCGAGTTCGGTTTGTTTCTTTCATGCACGGCACACCATGTATGTTTTTTTGGCTGAGCGTTCTCAAGGTATTCCCTATTTCATGATCTTTCTTGTATACTGGTCCAGCTCACCATTCCATCTCCTTCTGTGCCGATTTGTGTACAATCGAGATAATATTTGTCCTTGTAGATTATCTTAGTGATTTTCGCATTTTTCCTTGGCCGGATGTAAGCTGGTTCAGATTTCTTGATACTATCATTATAGAAATTATACTGGATGACTGGTGCGGAGTTGAAACGTTTTATTAGGTTATATGTTTTTTGCTGTTTTCTGATTTTAATATTATTATTGTTCTTTTTAAGAATTCTTTCTTCAACGTTTTTCTCTTTCATTTTTTTATGTTTTTCAATTTTTTCGATTCTTCTAATAACAAGGTAATTTATATGCATTTTCCTGTTGTAGCTGGGTGATGGTAGTTTGATCCAGAATGATGTTCTCACTTCCACTCTTCTTCCCTTCTTAAGTGAGAGAAAAGCACTTAGTCAACAATTCCATATTTAGTATTGAGAATTTTTTTACCCGATCTCTATCTGCGTGTGACAGCTTTCATATTAAAGTAAACACAATTATAATTAATACTGTACAGAGTTTTTTGGTTTCTTTTATTCTCTTACAGTCATTTGTTAATGGCAATGGAAGATATAGTGAGACATATGAAATTGTATATCGCTCATTTTCTGAAGCTTTATCCGATTCTAAAGTTAAGAGTTTGCATACACAAGTTGGCAGTAGATTGCAATTATCTTTAGGTTGTGAATTGTTCCATTCCTCTATCTATAAAATTTATAACGGTGTCACTTATTTTATATATTTTTAAAATTTCCTTTATCCAACTATCGTAAGCCTTCTGATAATCAATCCAAGCCATACTGAGATGTTTTTGTTTTTGTCTACTATTTTCCATTACCATTTTAATTAATAATTGATCTTTAGTACCATATTCATTTCTAACACAACCTTTTTGTTCTTCATTTATTATGTTGTTGGTCTCTGCATGCTCATATACTCTGTTTGAGATTACTCCAGTTAATGTTTTATATACAGTAGGAAGGCACGTTATCGGTCTATATTTAGATGGATTTTTAGTTTCTATTGATTTTGGGATCAAGACTGTATCTCCAGTCGTTAACCATTCTGGTAGGGGTTCCTCCCTTTCCACTAATTTGTTCAGGCATTTCACAAGTGGTTCCATTAGGCTTGTAATTTTCTTTAGCCATACATTATGAACTTTATCAGGTCCTGGGGCCTTCCAATTTCCGAAGTTTTTATTTGTTGCTTTACTTCCCTTCTTTCATATAGGTGGAATCTCATTCTATCTATGTTGTTTATTATCTGGTTGTTAGCATTTCCTTTATCCATATTCTGCTTGAGCATTAATGCTCTCTATTGTCTCATGATATTTCTCAAAATTGATCTACTTTCTCTTTTTGGGGGGTTTTTTTACTGTTTATATGTCTTTGTTTCAGTATTTCTAGATATCTTCTTGGTTTGATGACATTCTGATTGCATTTTTTCTTTTTATTTTTTCATGTTTCGCATTTTTTACTTTTAGCTGCAGATTTGAAGTTTCTTTCTCTCCATTTAGTGTATTAATAACTAAACAATCTCTTTCTCTTCTATAATTTCTTGCTTGCCTCTTAGTATTTCCGCTCCTTAATTGTATCTTTGATAAATCTGTAATGATTGAATATTATCTCTTATTTTTTTGTATCTTTCTTCTTTTTTAATCTAAATTTCCAAGGTGGTTTGATATCATTCTTTTTCTTTTGTTTTTAACTATCAGTTATCCATAAATTCTATGGCCTTCTTCCCGTTGCATAAATAGAGTCTTTTACTCTGTCATTGTTCGCTCAACAAATCCACAAACATTTATGTCAAATATGTTGTATGCTTGTTCAATTTTATACAAATACAAACGTAAATTTTTTATTATTTTTTGTCGGCTTAGTAAAACGCCTATCAATAGATTTTCCTCTCTGTAATGGGCAATTGTTTTGTAATTTTATATTTGTTCTCGTTGTATAAAATTTGCCTCATTTCTATCTCGATTCTCGTTATCTTCTTCCTCGTGATTATAATATTTGAAAAGATCTGTTTAGGAATCGTTCGCTTACTTTATAGACTGTCATTGTTTTGGATGTCTTTTGTTACCTAATTGGTTTTGCGTATAGTTCCTTCTATCCTTACTTACTGTCTTCTATTGATTACTCTTTTTGAATTTCATCCCGAGTGGGTTGGTACTAATGTTGAGGAGCATTACTTCATCCCGGTTTACCCTTTCGTCTTTTTTCTTTTGTTTTTTGCAATTTCCATCTGTACTCTTTTTTTTACTTCCGGTGTGTTCTTTTTCACATGTTTACTCTTTGTGAGTATATGATTCTTTTTGACTTTTTTTAATTTTATAATTTTCCGTGTTAAGCAACTATAAATCTCTGTTACCTCGACTTACACCTCTCTTTATTTTTTCCTTTAATCTTCATTCGTTGGAAGGGTAGCTTTGTTTTTCCTTTTCCCATACATTCCTTGTTCTTTCTTTATATATAATTTAATATGCCTGTTTTTGACAGATTATTCTTTTTCTATTTACTAGTATTAATTAAGAAAAAATTGTATTCAAATAAGTATTTACCTAATCAAACAATTATTTATATTAGCAGTATTTCCAAACCTCGGTCATTTGTTTTTCTTTTCAGGTAGAAGTTCTCAAACATAGTGGACGTCTTAAATATTACATTTTTCTCCGAGGTCCAAGTCCACCTCTCTGCTGAGCACAGTTCTTCTTCGTTTTCTCTATCATCTATTGCTTTCACATAATTCATACTATCATCTTTTTCAATTTGTGCTATCTGATCACATGAATGAGTCTTAATACGCTATCTTTTATGGTTGGTTAGCAATTCTTGAGAACTCATAATCTGGAATTTTTTCTTGAAGTTTTTTCTGGATCTTGATAGTATTCTTTTATAGATGCTTTTCGTTGCTCTCCTGCTATGTTCTTTTTTTGGAAGTGCTTATGGTCTGCTGTCGTGACACAGTCAAATTATTATCTAGATTTACTCTTCCAAGCGTGTCGAACATTTTGCTGCAAGAGGAGATTATTCTGAACGTTAGTAGGTGTAGGTAAGCGATGCTGTTTTCTGTTACCGTGATGGTTCTTATGAAATCGGACTTGTCGTAGACGTCATTACCGATCATTGTGGAAGTCGGCTCGGGGTCTTTTAGTGTTCTCAAACATTTTCTGGTTGAGTCTGTTTTTTTATGTATTACGCATGTGTAATCTTAAGCTTACTTTCTGATTACAACTTATAGCCACATCAGGATTTAAATATTTTATATTTGATGCAGAAAGCTTGTGTCTTTTTAAGCTTTCCTTTATGATTACAGTCATAGCGCACTCAGAACTTTAAATAATTTTATATTCTTATGTTTAAAGAATGTGTATCTTTAAGCTTCCTTTCTGATTAAACTCATAGCCACATCAGAACATTTAAATATTTATTTTTGTGCGATAGCATGTGTCTTTTAAGTTTTCTTTCGGATTACATTCATAACAATCCTCAGAACATTTAAATAATTTTATATTTTGATGTGTAAGCAAGTAGCATGTGATTTTTAAGTTTCCTTTGTGATTACACTATCCATACCTCAAAAAGGACATTTAAAATTTTTAAATATTTGGATGCGTAAGCATGTGGTTTTCTAAGCTTGATTTGTAATTAGACTCATGCCAAATAAATCATAGGAGAAAATTTAAATAATTTTTTTTGATGAGCTCATGTCATCGATTTGGAAATAATTAAGTTAGTTCTTTCTTATTATATATGTTCCGTCAAATTTCGACTAGAAGATTTGTATAATTAGTTATATGGTTCATGTGTTTAAGCATGTGTAACTTAAAAAGTATAACACTTACATTACTCATAGCACATCAGAACATTTCTAAATTTTTATATTTTTGTGCGTAAGCATGTGTCTTATTTAATTTTCTTATTAACATTACACTCATAAGCCACACTCAGAAACATTATAAATAATTTTATAATTTGATGCGTTAAGCATAAGTCGGTCTTTTTAAATCTTAATCTTTATAATTACATAACTCATAGCCCAACTCAGAAATATTAATATTTTATATTTTTGATGCGGTAAGCTGTGTAATCTTAAGTTTTCCTTTCAGTTGCATCTCATAGACCACTCAGGAACATTTAACTAATGTTTATTTTTATAGTTACGCATGGTGTATTTTAAGTCTTTCCTTTCTGATAACTCATAGCACATCAGAAATTTAAGATAATTTGATTTGATCGATAGCAATGTGTTTTTTAAGTTTCCTTTGTGATTACACTCATAGCCACGAACTCGAGAACTTTAAATATTTTTATTTCATGTTTAATAATGTGTAATTTTAAGTTTACTTTCTGATAACACTCATAGCCACAACTTAAAAAACTTAAATTAATTTTATTTTTGCCTGAAGATGCAAATGTAATTTTAAATTTCTTTTCTGATTACATTCATTCACACATCAGAACATTTAAATAATTTTATATTTTGTGCGTAAGCATGTGTCTTTTATTAAGTTGTACTTTCTGATTAACCATCGCCACTCAAACTTTAAATTAATTTATATATTTTGATGCGTAAGCAGGTATCGTTTTTAAGTTTTCCTTATTAAAAATCTTTGTTACTTCACATTTATAATTTTATATTTTGATGCGTAGCCATATGTGCTTTTAGGTATCCTCTCCCATCTACACATCATAGACACTCAGAATTTAATAATTTTATAATTTTTGATGAGTAAGCATGTGTAATCTTAGTATTCTTTTCGAATACACTCATAGTCACACTAAAAGTTTTTAATGTAATTTAAAATTTGGCTGTGGGTTAACAGATGAGGTGCTTAAGTTTCGATTTTTAATGATTATTTCGAATTACAATGGGCACATTAAAACTATTGCTTTTATGACAATTCAGACTGACTTTTCCACTCTTCATTAATTTTAAAAATTTTAAATTACAATATTTGCACCAGATGTTTTCACTTTTTTATTTATTGATAATATTTTAATAGCATTTATTTGAATGGCTTTAGTGGAATGACTCTAATCTTTTGGTGACATAGTTTTAGTTTAAATATTCTTTTCAATACACTAAGCTATTAATTGCAACGACATTTGTATGGATTGCTGAAATTACTCAATAATTCATTTTATGGAAGGTGGCATCACAAAAAAAGAAATTATAGACATTAGAAACGTCTATTAAATATATAATTATATATATTATAGCTATAATAATTATATATATATATTATATTATTAATATATGTAATTATATTATATATAATATATAATATATATATATACATAATATTATTTTATATCAGAGGTGTACGGATTTCAATTTTTTTCCCGGTTCAGTTTCAGGCCAGGAATTTTTTCAAAATTCTGGTCGGAAACGGAATTATATGTATTACTTGATAATTAAAAAATTTGCTAGAAGGAATTTATTTTAGCATAATATAGCCAATCTTTTAACAATTAATGTAAAGCCATTGTTGTAGTAATTCATACGACAGTGTATATACATATTAACGATTATTTAAATAAGTTTATAGATTCAAAGAAGTTTTGAGTATTTGTAGTGCTTAAACGCAATTCAAAAACAGAATTTTATATGATATATTATATATATATATATATATTATATTTATAGCTATATTATATATTTTTCCTGTTATATAAAATATACATCATATTATAATTGTATATTTTTTTATATTATTAAATAATATTAAATTAGATTTAATGACTTATTATATATATATATATATATATATATATATATTAATATAGTATTATTATATATAATATCTATATATATTATATTATATATATATATATATATTATATATATTTTATATATATATATAAACAGAAAGACAAAAAATGGGGAAAGCATTCTTTATTTATAAAATCCGGGCGTTTCGGGTATTACTCGGCCCATCTTCAGCAATATTTATCTAGGATAATTAAAATCTTCCACATAAATTAATTGAAAGTTAAAATAATATTAATCATTATAATAATAACTACAGTTACATTAAAAAAAATGGGAAGCAAAGCAACGTGATGAACTTCAAAAAATAAAATTTTTAATAATGGAAAAATTAAATCAACGAACCTGGACATGACTATGAGTAATTTTGTAGCGTACTAATTAGAAATTTTTATATTGGAGGAAATTACGAATGCATTATATATAGTGGTTTGGTTACAAAGAATAATTTTTTGTTTGAAACTATGTTTATAGTGTTAAACAAATAACTTAATACACAATAGTAATACAAGTAATTAAATATAAAAATAATTAAATAATTATAATAATAATATAATATAATAATAATAATATAAAACATAACTGTTTTGATATATGAAAGTTAAATTAACAAGTATTGAATACAATGATGGTAACAATATTAATGTAAAGGGTTGGATAGAGGCTATTTTATTTTAATTCTGGTTTCAAATGATAAATATATAAACTTTCAGGATCTTTCTATCAAGAGAGTCACTTGCTGAGGCAAGGATTTCAAAACTGTCTCGTGAGATTGAATGTTGCAAATTTATGGTTAGACGAATCCAATATTTACAAACAAATTGTTGTAGGAAATACAGCAAATTCAAAATATTGTGGCCAGATGCACATTCTATGATATACAGTCTTGACTTGTTCACTGTACATACAATTCTGCATGTGCAGCTGTCTAATTTCAATACGTTTCGTATCAAATAAAATAATAGACCCAGACCCATTCGTCTGAAACATAACCTTGATAATGTAACTAAAGTAGCTGATTTTACTGCAGCGTCTGGTCATAATCTATCACTGCATTAAAACTCATATTTCTTCCAGCATTTACTGCAAACATCATGCAGTAATTTACAGTATGTATGTCTGGGCGTAGCCTCAGCCTTTCTAAAATTGTTCTTCGTCAGGTTTTGGCGTTATTAGCTTTATTACTAAGCTTTATTGTAATATAATTATTGACAACCAAGACTACACATACCTAATAAATATCCAGTCAAAAAAAATTATAAATGTTTACATTTTAGTTTAGGTGCTTCACCACATTTAAGGTGCTTCATTCAAGATCATATTAAGTTATCTGTGAAGTTATAATATTTTATTAATCATATAGACTATTTGAAGAAATGTTTATAGATCATAATTATATATAATTATCTTTTATTAGTTTACAGACCGACCACAAGACTCAATCATCGATTTACGATGGTCAAATCTCAAAACTTAAGCAGGATTTCGATCAACTTAAAATTCAAAACATCAGTTTAACAAAATTGCTTCAAGAGTCTGACACGAAGAATTTTTCTTTGAATGGGAGCTGTAAAATTCAGGTGTTTCGTGACTGATGTTTAGCTGTGTGTCCGTTGCCTGATGGTAGAGCGGCGGATGCGCAATTAGACACAATTTATCAAGGGCTATTCTATAAATCCATAGCCGCAATACCTAGTATAGTATGATATTTTTTCACATGTGATATAAAAAATTCTTTTCTATTATATTGTATATTTTAAAGAATGGAAAGCCAATCTTTTAGTAAGTTTCTTATTTAGATGAGAACTTACGTGTACAATCACTTAGTGAAACTTATATAGTAATTGTTAAGGTAATTTTTGTGAAAGAATAGGATTTATATACCTATATATATAATAATATTTGTCCTTATATAATGAAAAAATAGGAAACTTATTCAGTTTCTTTCATTCAGTGTGACATTAATTTTCACTATCGTCAGTGAAATTTTCTAGTTCTGATTGTACAGCTAGTGTACGCTTCTACAGTTTACCTATCGATAAACACTTTCTACTGTTACAGCAATAGTAAGTACTCCTTTAAATATCCGAATATTGATATACAGCAGCAAATAGCTGAACTTAAATTCTTATGTTGCACTGTAATTGTCTTTCTGCATATCGTTTATGCCATCGACAAGGACAATGCCTTTAACGAGACTTCCGACAATATTATCCTGACTTGCTATTAGAGAGTTTTTCTCTGGGAAAATCATACATTGCAGCTATCTAGAATCAATCAGCAATGTAAGTTAGGTAGACGCTGCGGTATATTGCATTAATAATAAACTCGCGTATTTAACAATAGAATTATTTATTTTTCTAGTAAAAAATAAAGGCATAATAATAAAAATATATAGATGCATAAATTAGTTTCTACAAGAAGTAAAGTAATACTATATAATCTATTATAGTAAGTTCTCCCCAATATTAATTATATTTAAAGTAATGAAAATTAAATTTATTATAATATCAAATAATCATTGCAGCTCGATTCTGAATCATTATGTAGAATAGCCAATGTCTATGTCAGATAGAAGATTCACATTAAAAGTATAACAATATGATATCCATAAAAATTGACAATAAGCATTAACTAATAGACTAACTCTGATATTCACCTTAAATAACAACAATAAAGATGTATTTTATAATGCTATATCTCTATAGATAGAAGATACATAAAATCTCCAAATACTGAACCTAATCTATATATATATATATATTATATATATTATATATATATTATGTGAATAGCTAATGCTATTCTCTATGAGATAGAAGATCACATTAAAATCTCACTTAAGTTATAATTATTTTATATATATATATACTTTATTACTGCTCAATATAATAATACGTATTGTTTTATCTAATTTATATTCTTATCATTATAATTATCACAATAATTATTTTTTCTTATATATACTCAATATATATTATTTATATTCTATTTATCAATATACTATACTATAATATATACTATAATAACACCACGACGCGACACATACTAACATACGTCCTTATTATTAATATTTGTTCAATACGTATATACAAACACAACGATCCACACATAATGATATTATTATCTATATCCTAAAATTACAATAAACGTAAAAAAGTTAATAATAATAATAAATTATATGAACTCCAAATATGAAAGTATAAATTTATATATTAGAAATATATTAACATAAGCATTGATATTATTATTATGAATATAAATAATATATAATATATCTATCGAGACTACATTTCTTAGAGGAAGTGAAATAATGGCTTTTTAAAATATTCAATTAAAGAAAGAAAAAAGAAAAAAATTAAGAAAGCAATATGAATTTGCAACAATTCTAAATTTTCTACTATCAGTATTTACAGATGGTTTGGTTATCTTTGATATCATCTAAGATATTTATCAGATTTTGGTCAGTCAGTTCAGTCTATCTATCATACAAAAACAGCAAAGCTATACCGGTGCTAGAATTGTACATATACGTCAATGATGAGTTTTATAAGGAATAATATCTATGTATGAATCTCATATTATATATATGATATTTATCACATATATTAGTATAATCTATATATATTACTTTATATAGTTATTTCATATATATTGGTCATAATATATATAATATATTATACTCATCTATATAGATATATAATAAATAATAGTATACTATTATATATAATCAATCGCGGTATAATTAATCATGGATATTTATTTTAGTATATATAAGTATATATATATATTATATACTATATAATAGTATATATATTAATATATATATAGTATATTAACATTTATATATATATATTAATACATATATATATTAATATAACATAAAAATAGCTAAGTTTATAATTAATTTTTTTTTTTATATATTATAGTATATATCTGATATTAACAAACTAGTTAAAAAAAAAATATATAGTATAAAGCGACAACTATATATATATAAACATTATATTAGAATATACTAAGAACATCATAATATATATACCATTATATAAAATAATCTAATAATAACTATATAAATTAAACAATACTAAATACTCTAATATAAAGTAAGAACTACATTTGTAGAACTTAATACCGAAGATCAAATAGGTATACTTATATATACACTTATTCATATCTCCAGATATATATTAATAAAATTAGTCTATAAGCAATATATATATATAATCAATCGTCAATGTTAAAAACATTAATGGTGTCTGGTTATGTGCATAACATAGGTACTATAGTTAAATTTAATATGTGACAATGTATAAGTGTAATAACAATAAATTATCTAAAAATGAGAAAAGAATAAATAGTTTTTAGACCTCATTTTTTTAAATTTTATAACTTTTTATTATATACCATAATCACAAGTATCACGAACAGACTCTGAATATAGAGTAGTTCAATATGATGATCAGTTAAGAATAATATTTATGCTAATTGTATATCTCCTTTTAATGTTAGCTAAATTGACTAATCTTCCTGAACGTTCTCACCTTTTTCAAAACCTGGGAGAAATAGAATAAGATAGAATAGATATAAGAACATGCGAAATAGATAGATAGAATAGATAGTAGATAGTATAGATAGGAATATTGTTCATAGCATATGATAGATAGATATGAATATAATTAGTATAGATATAAGTATATAGATAATATAAGATATAGTAATAATAATTATATAGTAATAAATAATGATAGATAGAAAATGCGACGAAAAAACATCAAACCCATGTTTCACATGAATAACACGACGTGAGAGAGAGAGTTAGACGCGAGAGAGAGAGAGAGGAGAGGAGAGAGAGAGAGAGAGAGAGCAAGAGCAAGGATAGCATGACGAAGAAGCAGAGAAAGCAAGAGAAAACGCACATAGTTAAAACTTAAGAGTATATCATCATCACGATATGAAATCGATTTGCAGAACACCGATTAGTACGGATTGGCTAATCTGGTATCGTAATTGAAAATAACGTGCATTTCACGTAACAGTTCTTTTTCCTATAATATGTAAACATTATCGCTATTAGTTGCACTCTTAATCAATCTTAGGAATTGTTGAATATCAGAGATGCATAAACTAATCTCACCAATCTGATAATGTGATAATACTAGTAGTATGAATTGATATAACAATAAAATATAGAATATTATATTATATTACTATTTATTATTATAACCCAAATAGATATACCCTATATGATAAACCCGTTACATAAAGTAATGCGAAGAGTCGGGTCTTCGGCCTCAATAACATGGGGGACGTTGACGGGGGAGTGAGTGATATATATATAGGTCCCAGCCGTCGGCTCGTAGCCAATACTACCTTTATAAAAATATATAAATAAAAAATTTCAGTCACTGGTAGTTTTATAGTTTTATAAATTTAAATAAAATAAATAGCTATTATATTAAAAATAAAATAATACCCTCGTATAAGCTCATGTGATCAATTTTTCACATACAAATTTCATGAACTACTGAATCATACTCTTGTCAAAGTTTTATCTAAGTATTTTTCATTCCTACATACATCTCTCGGAGAATCGAGATGAGAGTTTAAATTTAGTACATATATTTCTCAATATATCACATTATCTATTAACTTAATATAAATAACGTATAGATTTCAATGTGTTTCTGTAGTAGTATTTTGTGTATGGTTGTGTGGTAGTTATATATGAGATATAATTACATAGGTACTTATATATATATATATTCAACACATATATATATATTATGATCATATAATATTAATATATATATATATAGTATACTATAAATATATATATATATATATATATTATATATATACACAATACTATTATATATCATATATATAATAATCAATATATATATATATATACTTATATATAGAACACTAATGATAAAATTAATTACGGAGTAATATTACATAAACTCGAACCGGTAAACAATCAGTCCGGCTACGTGAGAAGTATCTAGTTAAACCGTATGTCACGCAGCCGGACTCGAAAGTAGGACATCTAGCGTAAGAGCATAAATAACTCAGAATGCAGATTTATCGAGTCCGATAGACCAAAAGTGGATGCTAACGACCTGTCATACTGCGAAATTAAAGACTGGTAAACCGCTATCAGCTTTGACTCTGTTTTTAGTTCTTCAACACACCAAAGTCACACTGCATCACACACACACCACACTTTCACTGGGCATGAACACACACAGTATACGAAAGGATGCACAATAGTGTGATGCAATCAACGTGAGGACTTCACAGAACCGAGAGCGACCAATCGATTCACTGGAGTATCTCACCATAAAGCTAGAGATAGCTAAGACAGAGACTCAATCACCTGATTCGCGTCACTCAGTAACAGACGAGTAATGATTAACTCGACATCCAAGAACCAGAGATACGCCAATTATGACCGGACGCTGAGTTTCGACAGATATCACGTATATAAGAACGCGGATGCGTAACTCATAACTAAAATATTGCTAACCCACAGTCAAAAAAAGAGACAAAAACAAGAAAAACGACAGTGCACAAAATAAGATATACTGTTTGCGAGAAACAAGGGACATACCAGATAAAACGTTATCAGAGGATCCGACAAGCACTATACGTAATCATAGAAAAAAAAAATACTATCAGTATTTAGAGAGAATCTTAATCGCGTGTACACCACGTGCTATTACACCTGAAAGAAGACTAAATTAACTACCCATAAACTACTATAAACAAAAGAGACAATATTAACAATTAACACATAACACAGAGAGTAGTTAGACGGAGCGCTCCTCTGAGGCACGAAAAGGGAGATGACAGAGATGGGCGCGTGAGAACGCTCCTTACTCAGTATATCCGGAGGAGAGTGCATGCCGTGACACACGGTACCGTGATACACCCCGCGACAAACCCCATATCCCTAAAAGAGCGGTCGCGGGTGTGCGCAGCAGAGGGACACCTCCAACTCCTGAGACGTCGGGCCAGTATAGTCCTAGCACGCTGTGGCTTAATCCCTCACAGTAACCCGCTAAAGCCAGGTACGACGCTTCGAGTCATGCGAGATATGTATAGTGAGACGTGAGTATAACCCTATATAGACTAATGACAAAAAAAAAAAAATTTAAAACTGCAACGAGTGAATCCCGCACAATATCCGTCTCACACCTGCGATACACGCATTCATAATATTTAATGTAGTTATATCATGATACTCTTCACATCTCAATCTATAATGTGACTGCTGATACGACATACTATATAGGTAACTGAAGTGGGACTACACCCCTAGGGGGAGGGGGAGGAGAGAGTTAAGGTAAAAGAGTAGAGGAGAGGAGCGAAATAATTGAAGTTAAAAAAACACGAGACTGTGCAGCTCGTCTCAAAACCATCACACTCAAGATAAATATAATATACAACAATATATGATTATTCATATGTGTGCACTAATACTATTTCAGCACCTCCGCTTAAACATATTTTAAAACATATTAATTTATTATCATAAAAAAATATCAATAGAAAACTTTTAATCACTTACAATTTTCACAAATAATATTTAGCATTATATATATATATTATTAGCTATAAGTATATATATATAAAGTAATATATATTTATTATAATTATATTATAATATATATATATACTTATATTATATATATAATATATATATTAATATATATATCATATACTATATATTCATAATATATAATTAATAGTTATATATATATTATTATCATAATTAATATAATATTAAATATTATTATATAGTATAAACATTATATATGACTAGCGTAATTATTATATATATAGGGTAATTATCTACTGAGAATTATCGAGTCACAACCACAATAAAAAATAAAGTAGTAGTATTGTAAAGTGGTTAATTATAGCCACATATTCACTCATATATGCAGCACAAGAAACTGTCATTACACGCTCTTATATTTTTCTATTTTAAAATTCAATATATCTAATTATTATATATTTATATATTTATCTATTTTTCTATTGTGAAAATTATGAAAAGTTATATATAAATAATATGAAATATATACAATGGATATTCACAGATAAATTATATAATATTAAGAATTATTAATGTAATGTAGAATATATATTTAATACCTAATTCTAATGGTTTTGATATCATATTATTGACTTAGTTATAATTAACGATATTTATAATAAATTGATATATATATTATATAATTGAAATAATTTATACTACTATTGCTATGAGATATGTAATCGTTACAATGATAGTATTTGATGCTACGATGATTTACCTTTTAATTCTTATTGCCGTACTACATAATAGTTTTTTTATATTAGAAGAGATCACACAACCATTATCTATAAAAATAACTACAAACATATACTAATACCTATATCATAGTGAGGATATATAGTAATTACCATTGCTTGACATATGGCTGGTTATAAATAATCATTTAAGTATAGCGTGTGAGCGGATAATAGTAAATAAAATAAAAAAAAAAAAAAAAATAAAATAAAAAAAAAAAAATAATACACAATTTATATGATAACCTAACAGGGGAAAATATAATCGGAACACATTTTGAGAATCCTGGTAAAATTTTAATATATGAAATATAGTAAATAATAAATAAAAATATAAAAGAATTAACTGATATTTATATATATATAATATATATAATAAATTATTAGTAATATGAGTAGTAAGGCTACTATATTTAGATACCATTTATTATAACCGCTATATATCTCGTCAAAATAATAGACTTATCTATTAATATATTATGTTTATTATATAAGAAATGATTTTTATAACTTAAGAGAATATCACCTATACCATAAAGGCTATATACCTAACTGCACAGCGCGTAGAGCTACATCATAAGTATACGGGTCATCTAACATCAGGCCTTATACGTATATATACCGGTGAGGAACTAACCGGTGAGGGTATAGTGAGCTAAATTTACTACGACTACTATCCATACTACGGAGGAGGGATCATTACCCTACCGGAAGCCGCTAACTGATCTAATAATTATAGTGGTTATTAGTATGAGAGTGGTTATGACGAGGAGGTATCCTAACCGGCCACCAATCGACGCTACGGGGTATGGAATATATACGTCCCCCACTTGATGATTTACTACACCCTAGTCATCGCGCTCGAGCCCCCTAACATTATTATTATTTTAACTGAAAAAGCATATTTATGCTAATATATAATTAAATAATATATAATGAAATATATATTGAAATTAATAATAGTTTATAAATAATACATATATCATAAAATATAATTGAAAATAAACAAATACAATAATATATATATATAAACATATAACCTTAATATATTATAATAATTATATAATTTAAAGTTAATTAATAAACAAAATTAATTGATAAAATAATATATTATATATTTATAATATATTAATAATTAATAATATATTTTAATAACAAATAATATAAATATAAACCTGAATATAATCAAATTAATGATTAGATATATTAAATCAAATTAATATACAATATATATCACTAATAATATAAAATAACGTTTAATACTTTATATTAAAATGCATTAATATATAATACTTCCAAACTTAAACTAAACCTAAACATAAATTATTTTAAAAATTAAGAAATAAAAATAACATTATTATATAATAGTAATTAAAAGCCCGGCATAGAGCAGCTCTACAAAGACCTCACACTCAATATAAAATTAGAACACACTATATATATATATATATATAAGTTATATTTTTTATATAATAATGTAATTAATAATATATATTTAATATTAATCTATTTAAGAACACAGTGTACAACAAAAAAATTATTAGATCTGCCCAAATGGATTCCAAATAAAAATCGATGTATAACCTAACATACTGAATACCAACTATTGAAAATTTAGACATACATTATAACTATTAATTATTATCAGTCATATTAATTTAATTCTACAGGAATGTAATAAGAGTTGATTTGTAAGATAATATATTAAGAAAATTAAAATTATATTATATATAAGCAATTTAATAAATCATTATAATGATATTAAATAATTAATTAATTAGAATCTAAAATTCATTTATTAAAAAGCATAAATAATTCAAATTATATATGTAAGTATATAATTTAAATATATAATTATTAGTAAATAAGTATATATAAATATTGGGAAATATTAGTAAAAAAAGTAAACAAATAGAAAATATGATAAAGATATTAGAATAATTGTATTTCATAAAATAATAAGTATAAACTAAACCAAATTAATATCAAAATTACTATTAACGATGATTTGTGAAGATCTTTTCAAATAATACCAATTGTTCACCTTGTTATAAAATCTTATCTTACGAGTGTAACAAATATATCTTTGAATCCATTATCAGAACGTTAACATACTAAAAGTGGCTTTGCAGATGAGATTAAATTATAAGCGAAATCTTATACTTAAATAGTCCACACGCAGTGTGTCTAACAAAACTGGCGTAAGTATGCGACGGAATCTCGCTACATGGTCTAAGTTAAAAAAACAGAGTCGCATGGGGTATCGATAGTCCCATAGATTCTCGGGAATAACTAGCTATAGAAATACCTAGAAGAAATGTATCCCATTACGGGTTGCGCGCTATAATAGAAAACTAAATGAGCGAGCTAGTATGAGCGCCTATGGTATGTGAACTATTCATAAGAAAAAAAGTAATACAATAGAAAATATAGATAAAGGCAAATCAACTAAATAGTAAATAATAATGTGTCAATTAAATTTAAGTTTTTCAGGAAAGGAAAATGAAATATTTAATTATCTTTCGTAAAATATTACTAAACATAAAAACAAATTTCACCTTATATTATTTAACATTACCTTATGATATAAAAAGTGTATCAATTTTCAAAATATATTATTACTTTTAAAAAATAATAATTAGTATTAAACCTAAAATAAATTTAAAAGAAATTAAATAAATATAAGAATAAATTCATTTAATAGATATGAGTAATTAATTAGAAATTAAGACAAACTTATAAATATTCCACAATTAATTAAAATAAAATAATAGTAATAAAAAATGATCATAAAAGAAAAGTATTAAAACAAAATTATAAATTAAAATATATTATATGAATTTATATTAAATGTAATTTAAATAATATCATACATATTATTAAATATAAATAAATAATCGTAATATTATAAAATTATTAATAGAGAGGATAAGTAAACACTAAATATGTGACCTTAATGATATTAAAATATATAAATATCAAAATATATGTTGTTTCCTACTATAAATATATCAATAAATGATAAAATACACAAAATATCAAATTACAAAAATAATGAGAGATAAAATTAATACTTAATTTCTAAATGATAAATAATAGAACTTATGCATTAATACGTATAAATTACCTATATTATATTTGCATTAAGGTCATTTTTAATACTGAGAAATAAATAATCAAACAGAAAAAGAAATAAATGCGGTGACTAGTAGTATGCAATCCAATTAAAAGTTGAATTAAATAAACTCCAACATATAAGAGAATAGACACTGTATATCATCCTAGTTCTTTCATATAATGTACACTTGACAAATATGAGTCTTAAAAAATAAATAGGGTATACATATCACTATAAGAACTTATATGAATGAAGAAATAATAATAATAGTAATCTCTCATCATTCAATTTAAGTATCCATACATTAAACATTACTTCTAAAAATATATTTAAATGCATATCTGAATGGAATAATTATTTTTAAAATATTATTATTATCACTCTCACTATTATTATATATATATACATAATAAAATCATTACTACTATATATATATACTATTAATACATAGAATCAAATTCAATAATTTTATAAAGTTACACCTATGTAGTGAATAGAGATACCGCTAATACCATATGTCACATAAACATTCTAACAAACATACAACTATCACATTCACTAATATATGAGAGCTCACACGCCCTAATAGCTGAAAGGATAATATTAAACATAATATATATCATATATAGATATATATATTTATCAAATACTCGATATAGGTGATATTATGTAGCTTAGTGTACTTATTTACTCACTATATATATATTATAGCTAGTAACAATATTATTACATTAATTATGGTAATAATTAATTAATATATTATATTATACTAATTTTTAATTTTTGTGATTTTTTTTAAGGTATTATTTTTATTTTAAATTTTGTATATTGTTCAGTATAACCACGCCTAAAGCCTTCGTATGAAGTAGACGTATGATTCAAACACGAAACTAGTCTTGGTATAAAGTTAATAAAAAGTTTAGATTTATGTATCCTTTTTAACTGATCTTAGATGTATAAATTACAAAAATAAATTTTAAAGGTGATAAATATGCTCTTGTTTAATATAAATATTAATAGTATATATATATTTAATATATATATTTATATATATAATATATTTAATTATTAGTATTAATAATATATATCATATATATAGTAATATATATAATATATATATATATATAAGGTATATATATATATTATATACTATATATACTATGATATATTCGTGTGTGTGTGTGTGTGGTAAATGCAAATGCAACTACCAATTATTTTTTAGGACGACCCGCGCCTGATATATTATACATATAGTATAATATATATATATATATCAAGTATTATATATATATATAATATTATATATATATATATATATATATATATATATATATTATATATAATAAGGTATATAATATAGATATAATAATATTTATTTATTATAATATATTATATATATATATATATAATATAATTTTTTATAATATATATATATATATATTAATTTATATATATATATATATAATATATTGGTTATATATAAAAATATATATATATCCATACCACTTTAAAATATTCATACACTAAATATATATATTATATAGGTATATCATCAATTTTCTTTCATGATTTTATTTTCTTTTAATTTCTTATTTATTTTATTATATTTTCTTTTTTTATTCATTATCTTAGTTTCTTTTTTAAAACAGAATAAAAACAAATACCCAGGGATATGGGTACTCACGGGGGGCACGGGGGCCCTAATCAAGGAGAAGGTTTACTCAGTACTCATATAACGTCCGAGCAGGATGGAGGACCAAGCCCAGGGAGAGAATCACCACACATTCTCCATGGTTGGACCACCATCCGCATGGTAAACGCAGTATTGTCCGTGTAACCTGGGATAGCTCGCGGGGGAAACTCGTGAAAAAAAAAATGCAAAAACTACACCGGGGATTGGGTTTAGGGTCGAGGTAAGCTCATAAGAGCTAATCGGGGCGCCTTTTATTTGAAATTAAATAAATCAGTGGAAGAAATAGGGAGCTATACTTATATATAGGAGAAAGAATTTAAAAAAATTCTATATACATACATAATACTATATATGCAGTTAACAGTTTTAAAGTATAGTCATACATTGGAATTACTGATTTTAGTATATTCATGTAAAAACACTAAATAAAAATTTATCAAAAAAAACAACATAACATTATAATATCATTATTAAAAAACAATTATATAACAGTTGTGAGGTAGATTGGGTATAAAATTACAGTTAACAATAAACCTAATTTAACACCTTTGAACACAATTATTAACTTAATCATAGCTGACGGCTGGTATTGCTACATTTAATACATTACTTAATATTAATAATAAATTTTTAACACCATATATTTCAATATATTACCATTTATAAATCCTTCAACACCTAATTTATTACTTATGAGACTCTTAACGACTAATTATGTAATACTATAAATCTACATTAATTGGTTATTTCATAATAATCAAATTCATTTATCACCTTATAACTTTATATATAAATAACTATGAATTATTTAAATATCACATTAATATAAAAAAAATTAATGTGAAACTCACATATTAAATATAAATTAACAGACTTTTCTTGGGGATAATATAGAATTGATCAACAGTTTGAGGAGGGATTTCCCAAGCCCAGAGTCAGCTATTAAAAAAGAGAACCTACTTCATTCAATGGTTAAGGACAGAAAGACGTATTGTTATCATCATCTAATTTCTAGTTCTTCTATAAATAATAATTTGAAGGTAAATAAGCCTATACTTTTTGCAGTGTGTAAATAAAATATTGAAATTAATTTCAATTATACCCAAATAGAAATTACGTTGAGCCCATTTTGTTGCTCACACCAGTTGATATTATATAAATTATTGTCAAGGATCTTTAAAGTTAAATTGTAAAAAGCGAAAAAATAATATTTTTTCATACGAAAAATATATAATATCAAAATATCAAATATATATATTAATTTTCAATTTTTTCATAACTCGCTTCAAATTAGTACGTTATTCCAATGTGAGCAAGTTCCTGCTTGTCTTCTTTACAATATATCCTTCATCACCAGCAAATCATTTATAGGATATGGCAGGGTATCATTCCATTTCTTCAGACTCCCGGTGCCTTCTCCTCTATTCTTGTTGCTTCCTCTTTTTACTGTTTTCTCCTTTCTCCAATCCCTTCTCAATTTTCTGCGACAACCCCTATCCAAGACAAGCGTTTAACTCCAATATATATATATATAGATATCATACGTATAAGTATATATATATATTAGATATAACTATAGTATATATATATTCCATATATTATAGTATATAGTATATGAGGTTAATAATATATATATTATTATAGTAGATAATAATTAGTGTATATATATATATATAGGTAATAATATCTATGATAACTATAATATATATAATATATATTATATAAGGTAATATTATTAATTGTTATATAATATATATAATATATATATATATATATATAGATAATATATATATAGGGTGAAATACGTTAGGGAATCCTTGTGAAACAATAGCCAGGCTTGTCTTAGAGTGTAGCATCTTCTGTAAGGGCTATTGCCAGCTCTGCAATTATCACGTTGCAATTAATGTGGTCTGCTTTATACTGTACAACAAGACATTATTTGAAAGTTCAAGTGTTTGGCGCTCTTTTTCCCTTCTCGGAGTAATATGACGAGAGTGTACAACAAACATATAGGGGTTTAATGTATTATGGTATATAATATATAGCTATATTAGGTACCTAGATAGGACGCCGACTAGAAATCCATCAATCAGGCCCTAGATCAGAGTCTCGGTAGAGAATTCCTACAATAGTAGCTACGTAGAGGGTGAGCTACTACTACTATAGGTATCAATACTTGTATATGATTATATCATCAATAAGGCCGGCAGTGATATACTATTTAGGTATATAGGGTGAAATATAGTGATGCTATTATACATTTATTATGATTATTATATTCTAATATAATATATTACCATAATATTATATTATGACTAATACGATAGAATTAATATAGCCTATCAATCATTCACTTAATCACATAATTATATTGTAATGAAAATTATACTATATATTGAGTAATATTAGTTTATTATATAACTATCTAGTACATATATAATAATATCCAGATCACGTAGGAATGAAGAAATAGCTCTAATATAGTATGGACACCCATCGAGTGTCGATATATGTATTTCTGTTCAGAGTTCGTGAATATGCGTGCTCTATTAACATTAACCATACAATATTATGAGGTTGTTATATACACTCTCAATGGTAGCATGTACAAGGGTGTAATATGTAGTCAAAACCCTCCTAAATTTTATGTGGATCTAAAGCAATACATTTGAATAGATATGTGAATTAAAGAATGACAAAAAATTATAAAAAAATATAATAAAAAAAACAATATGTCCGATGTACTAATTTCTACTGGTAATTATAACTTTGTAATATTATAATGATAATAGTTTCGTAATTATTGATGAATTAAATGCTATAATCAAGATATATAAATTTATTATTATAGAGTCGATAAAATATTAATAATTAACTGTTTTGTATTATGTGTATATATAAAGTTTCTTAATGCCACCATCATAATTTATGGAATATAGTAATAATTATATATAGTATCAGTGTATATTAATAGAATAATATATCTATTTTTAATTTTCGATAAAGGGTAGAAAAATGTCTAAATATTAACAAATTTAGTATTGTCTTGCCACGAAATTTCAGAAATTATCAGTCAGTGTGTATCAAAGACATTGTATGAAAGCATACTTCTACAAGGAACTCGAGATACACATGACACAGACACACACATCTATCCGAGCTAACAACAAAGACCATGAAGATGGTATCCAACAGACGAAGAAAGCTGACTCTAGGACCAAACAACAGAAAGCCACAAAAAGAGGAAGGACCAAACTCTCCCTCTCCCCAAAACGCTCTTTCCCCTCTCTGATGAGGGAGCACCATCTGGCTCTCGCCGGTCAGAAACGAGATGGAAACGAACGCCCACCGATACATAACATCCACACAGCTTATATCAATTATAAAATGGAGACAGTAAAAAATATTACCAGCTACTCAGCCCTTTACACCACTACTTGAATAATTAATAATTATATACAGTACATATATTAATAGCTTTAATTATATATATGTACAGTTACACTATATAGATTTATAAAAATCCATTATTATTATTACCATTATATACGAGTGTATATAGTATATATATACTAATTAATGATTACAAATTAGTAAATATAGATATACCATATCATATATATAACTTATAGTGAGTGACGATATCTTATCTAAATCATAAATATTCACTATATAAAGATACCATCACTAGAAACGTGTATCGTATATTGAATTATAGTACTAATCCTAATATTTGCCCGTACACCCCGGTATATATATAGTATAGTATAACTATATATATAATATTATTGAGTTCCATCATCCAAAAATCACATTATATAGCTAATTAATAATTACATGAGAATCTGCCAAATGTATCAGTATTTTCTCTTATAATCACAGAATACTATAATATAGTGAAGAAGTTTAACTCTATATACTCCCTTATAATATCGAGGGGCCGAAGTCTCTGATATGAGGTAAAATTCACTGAGCGAATCCGGGGAATGGCGGAAAGTTTAAATAATATCTGCAATTCCTATAAATACACAAATACACACATCTATATATATATATAGATGATATAGCTGAGACACGGGAGGGTGAAGACACGATTCGTTAGCTGTCGTTGGGATGTCACATAAGTAGTAGTAGTAAGATATAGATGTATATAGTATAAATATAGTACAATATAAGTACTTTATATTCACGATGTGTTACGGTAATAATAGATATTAACACAATACTATCACCAAATTATATGACTAGATGATAACCTCTTATATGTCTTATGAGTATAGCTAGATGTACCTACATATATATATATATATAATGTACTATTAATACTATATACTATATATACTATATACTAATATATATATACTATTTATACAATATTCTAGTATAGTATATATAATATCATATATTCATATATATACTATATAGCTCAGATATAGAAATATGTACCTATTATACGTATAGGTATAAGTATGGTACAAAAGTTATATCAAGTAATTTTATCTTATATTTAAGATAATTATTGAGGTTACGATGAAAAGGTAATGAAAATTATCATACTAAATATATACCAATATATAACGAAGAATAATGAAACTATTAGGTATTAATTTTCCATAGAATAGCATTTCAGTACTTAGTATATATATATCACATTATTATAACATATATACTAGACTCCAACAAATATAAGAGCTTCATTATTATCTTTTATATATATCTACCTATATCAGCGCGCAAATATATCCTAATATATAAGTATAGCCATTACATAGAAATATACTAGTAGTATAAGCTAATATAAAGTGGCTATATAAGAGTGAGTACAAATATTCGACCCACTATAACTATTATATAGCATGTTTTGTTGTTCAGCGACGGCTCTAATGTCTCACATCTAAACAACATAAATATTAGACCTGAGTGTGAACACTAAAAGTCGACACATGATCTGGAAATCTATCGAGTGTAGCAGCGCAGCACCCGATCTTTCAGATATGTTCAAGATTGCATTATAAAAATATCCAATATATTAACTGTGGCAAAATCTTATCAGCAACTCTCAGTTGAATACTAGCACGAGATTTAGGAGGAACAATAGGCTGACACACGAGAGAAAAAGTAGGTCCGTCTAGCGCCGATTAGAAACCAGTGAATCTAGAGGTAATCGAGTCTGAGAAATGTGAGAATCGAGTGTACTAAGCCTTTATACATACACAAATTGTCACACATAAACTGAGTAATATAAAGTATTTAATCATAATTATAATTGGCTGTTACAATCATGAACGCTCAAATATCATTTCCAATAGCCTAACAAAGCCTCATGCAATCAACATGCAAGATGAAACAAACCGAGAGTAGAAAGTGTCTACACGAATGTTAACTATATACCATTTTGTGCAGTAAAATTGTAGAGTAATATAGTGCAACGACTTAAATTACAGACTCTAGACAGTAAATATCACCAATCGGGTCCGTCACGAGGATAAAAGACCTGATACACCTTAACATGCTCTATTGAGTTCAGCGACATCTTAACGCATTGTGACGCCTAGTATCATAGCAGTCCAGACCATTAGTGAAAACCATACTCGCAATAGGAAAAGTGAGATTTAATAATACTCGGTATCGCCTGAGAGTGATTCTGATGTGAGATTGACGCTGCATCTGTTTTTCATAAATTGGAAAAGGCGTAAACGAGCTGTATCGACATGGATCAGGAGATATTTGCTTATTGACACACATAACTAACTAATAATACTGAAAGAAGATGGGTGCGGACACAGTGTCAACATAATTAAAAATCTTATCATCAAAGCGGGAAATGCAACAAATAGGCAAACGCATTTAGAGTTAACTTATGGAAACTAATAAACAAAAAGTAGAAAATAATTTAAATTGAAACATAAAAACATTAATGGTGAAAAATAGCCATACTCGCTTACTTGGTCTGCTGCACAGTACTGAACAGCTAGATAACTACATATTGAATAATAATAAGTGAATAAAGCACAGAGCATGTATATAATACATTCCACAATCGTTGAAAATGCCATGTCCGTGAACGAAAAAAATAATAGAAACTTTTAGCATGATATTATAAAATAAGGGGAAAATTAAAAACAATAATAATGACAACAAGATAATATAATATAAGTAAGAAAACAGTACTTATAGTGGATTCTTAGAGGTATCATAAGTAAAAACATAGTAGAGATGATGAATAATAACAGACTTAGATAATCTGATTTTTGATAATATAAGCGACATTATGACGAATCAAATGGCTAAAAAATACCTATTGACTATGATTAAAACACGCATATAGAACAATCGAGATCGAGTGCCCATTGTATGAGATCGCTAATCAAAATTGCAGATACATCCAAAATCGCCTCGAAAAAAGTAACGAAGGCACACTAATGGTTGGAAACAAAGTGAGAATAAAACGTTATAAAACGTGTAAAGCGGCATATAATGAATTGCCAAGAGACGAGCGTAGAGATACAACAATTTTGCACTATGGTTACAAAAAATAATAGAGAAAAAAGAGAGGATAGACAGGAAACGTTTGAAGTGTAAACTTGAACTTGCAATTGCAAGTTCAAGCACTATCCTTATTCCAATGGTTTTCACCTCAGCGATTGAACACACAACATAGATTTGCAGATACAAGAATTGAAGCATCCACTTCCACTATCACAAGTTAATAGAACTCTGAATAATATGATTTCAAACCTGAGAGAAGTACGTGAAGGTAGCTCATCCCCAGACAAACAAAAATATATCGAACAAATTACATGATACATACGAGAGTACAGATACTGACTCTCAAATTGAGCGAGAACGGAATTCAAATCGCAATACGAGTGAATTACTATGACAACATCGCCAGCTTGGCAGCTCTTGAAGCTAAATACCAAATAGGTGACAGATCTGCTTTCAAATCATTGATACCCAGCAGAGAAAGCTCTTGGTCACACAACGTGAAAAATATAGCACAGTATTCATTTTTCCATAGTAAGTACGAGCAGACACAAATAACAGAAGAAAATGGCAGAAAATGTGCTGCCAGGATTTAAACAACATTGTCCCCTCTCAAAATACTTGGATTGCAAATTAATGAAGATATATGGTCATGAAAATATGAACCACTTGCCGGAGCCTAATTCTGGACAAGTGTTCGATAAGCTTTTTGGGCGTTCCGAAGCTACCGCTGGAGCAGGTAAAAATATTTTTTGCAGATGCTGTATACAAGTTAGATTGGCAATGGATAAACCCAAGCAAGTCAAGTGCATGTCCTTTAACACACTCCAGCCAACACAGGTAATAAGAGTAGTGCCTGTATGTTACTAGAGCAAAGAATGGGAAACACATGCTGTGGCCTAGCTGGTCGCCACATTAAACTTAGAATTAACATTGGAAGCACCTGTTTCTGTCTCTTTGCCTGCTCCTGCTGACCTGGACATTACTCCTTTTGAAATGATTTAATTGGCGTGGGTGAAAATTGATACGGCAAAGTACCAAACAGCCCGCAGAGAACCCCGTCATCAAAGAGAAAATAACAACAGCGGTGAATTCGTTACATTGCTGAACCAGCTTCAGAAAACAGAGACCACCCGTAATGATTACAAAAAGGAAATTTCGAGCTGACATGATTTTCCTGGTAACAACTATCACTCCGACGTCAGGAAATCAGATCTTAAAGTCGCTCGGGAAGCCTACATACGGCACCGTTGGATTCCAAAAGGCATTTACGACCAAAATATGGATGTTTAAGGAGAACCATTAAAAGGCTGTACCTCCACAAAAAAAAGAAAGAGGACCTGCGTGAATTCCCTGTTTTTAACAAATATATTATATAGATCGTGGTTCACGGGCATCATAGCACACAGTGCACTCAAACTTCGGATTTGTGATTCTCTAAAAGCTGCAAAAAGAGAAAGATATACATTGCAAGCTGCTCTTAATAAGTTTGGAGCATTGTGTACCTCTCTGAGAACTCTGTGCTCTTTTGATTCAGAGTTTTGCTTGGAGAATGACAAAAACAAAAACAAAAGCTCTAAAGAAACAAGGGATTTCCAGACCAAAAAGAGCAACCCATAAATCCTGAATCAGTACACTTCCAACAATAATGCAGGATTCGTTACATGCCAACAAACGATTATTGAACATACTAATCTAACAAGTGCCTCACCATTTCTAGACAAAGCTGCAGGAGTGAATGACGAGAGCCTTATATGAAAGCAAAGAGAAATTCGTAAGAGAGCTAATTGTAAGTTCGAAATAAACTGCACGAGGGTGTCTGCCTAATACAAGAATAGCAAAAACTAGATAACAAAAATGATGGGGAAGAGCAAAACAGTACCTCCTACATCGTTTTATACATC
>JABUQX010076961.1:0-22500 GCA_015478945.1 Trachelipus rathkii
GATGATTTATTATAACTATGTCAATAACTATGGAATATGAAAGCGTAAATAAAAGCCTTATATCGAGAAAGAGATGTAGGAATAAGATCTGATAAGTGATGTCTTAGCAAGATGAGATTTGTAGAATAGTATGAGTTTTATTAAAGGAAATTAGAATTTAGCACAATATTGAGAGTACTAGACCCAACCGGAATATTTACTTAATCAAAGGTCAGTGAAATTAATAATAGAGAAGATAAGTACGAGATATGATACATATTCTCAGAATGAAGAGGAGCAGGTAATATTATAAAATGAGTATGAAGTAAATGAAGGGATCGTAGATATGGCATACGATTAGATGAGTTTAGAATAGCTTGCATGGAAATAGTATAAGAATCATTATGAAAAGTAGATAAATATAAACATATTAAGCACACATACCTGAAGCGCTCGAAGTGAGAACACTGACATTAGTAAGAGGAGGAGAAGTGTGCAATCGACTCAACTAACTCACAACTAAATTACTAGCGAGTGTGATAAAAGAACCAGAACGATAACAAAGTATGCGACCCTAACCCCTATGAGAGCGTAAGCTGAGCTACTCCCCATAATCATGTCTAGGCGATGTGAGCTTCATGGAGCCGAAAGACGTCAGTGACATTAAGATTACATACAATATAGCCAGAGTCAGAGCATTTGCCACTTGGATATATACCATAAACGTGCGACCATCCACACCATCAGCATCACCAACAATAGATTGCTCTCGCAGTGACAGAAAAACAACCATCAATTTAGTTAACAAGTAATAGAAGGGGAACGATCTCATTATCGCTGGAAAGAGTCATTAAATAGAACAACAGGAAGATCCTCGAGACTCCAGAATTCAGACTAGAATCATATGCCCAAGCACAACGAAAAGCAATATGGCATAGAAAGCAAGCGCCAAAAATCTGCCAAAGATGAAAGATAGTTTAGTTCGACCAGAGCAGTGTAGAAAAAAGCAAAGATGAAAGCTATAAGTGCCGACAAGAGAAACACGACGATAAATGTCTAAGAGCAGCCTATCCAGATGTCTTTCGAGAGAAACCGGTTGACATGTCGTGCTCTCACACATGTGAGACACAATGTTTAGTCCAGGCGGAGACAATAAGAAGATAAATCTATAGTTGATACATATGGGCTGAGGGTCAGCATATATAGTATAATAAAATCTATTATATATATAATATTAAGTTTATATTATAAATATTAATAATGTAATATATCTTATTATATATATATATATATAGTTATAATATAATATATAATATATTTATATATATATATTATATATATAATATATATACAGTAATATATATATATATACCTATATATATAATATATAAATTGCCTAATCATTATATAATCAACTAAGAGCAGACCTATTTCATAGAATTAATGAAAACTCACTTATTATACTCGGTTCACATTCTAATATCTCATATACATTCCATTCAGTTCGCTAAGCTCCCAACGAAAGTCTTTAAGGAAGTAAATTACATGTTGACCAAGGAGAGATTCACAACTTTAAAGTATCATAAAAGTCAAGTACAGTAGATTCACGAGAAATAGCAGTTAAGTCGTAGCTCTCAAGCGATATGTGGCAGCAACTGCGCCATTTTTAAATGGGTATTCATTGAGAGCTATTATATTACGTGAGTCATGAGAGATTACTTATCCTAATGAAATGAACCCTATGCCAAGAAGAAAGGTTATTGAACTTACAGAATTTGACCATTTATAAATAGTATTCACTTTGTATAATATAAGGTGACCCTACACTTTTCAGCATAGAGAAAGAAAAAGGAACTAATTTATTTAAGGCTAACCGATTAGCTACCAAAAGATTTTGATCAAAATGAAGAAATATTGTTCTATCGAGTGAAGCTAAACTCGAGCTCGACACAGGATCATAGCTTGAACGACCTCGAACTTGTGAGCATAGATGGTGCCATCTGAAGTATATCTATAATCTATACTCTAGTGAAATATATGTTTATAGAGATTCGTTCATTACAATAGTTAAATTATAATAGATAGGAGATACAAGAATGTTATTAATTGTATTAGCAGGAAGATAAAGTTGAATCCAGATTGCAAAAACATATTTATAAATTCGGACAATGTAGGTTAAGCATTTGAAAAGTAATAATAACTATGCTAGAAGTTAGAGTTCCTTTGAAGAGTTTCATAATTGCATTAAACAACAATAACTTGGTTATACCCTCTAAGTATGAAAATTTACATACAACGTATCATATCAACGATATGAAACTACTGTACATAGATTGAAAAGTACTTATAGACAAGATTGACGTAATTTCTTAACTGAACTCGAAGTGTTGGTACAATGATGGATTGTCGTAGGTGTCATTTAAGGCAGCATTGTCTATAAGCCTATAGACATGTGATAGAAACACGGCTACGGAGCTGAAGAATTAGGGATGAAAACCGGAAGTTACAGGTACAGCTGGAAGTAGTAAAGTATGAAAGTCACACTATTAAGATGCTGATTATCATAGTAATATTTAGATTAAATTTACTCATCTACTACCACTACTTTTGACGCTAAAGAAGCGTCTCGGTAAAATATTTTTTTATACTTCTCACTTATGTATATAAGAAAGCATAGAGTAGGAGAGAAGATAAAACAGAACCCTGAACAAGGGACATCTGAAATAAATATGAAAAAAAAATAATGAGGGGCGTATAATCCTTTTGGATACCATTACCCCAATGAATCAAGACAGGAAGTATAGTAATGGATTATGTATAGTATCTCTGAAAGAAGAAAAGCTAGATGTGAATTGATAGAAGTGATAGTTAGTTCAATGAAACTTCCCCACCAAGGAATAGAAATACTTAGAGTACAACACGCAGATGCATTTGCCATATCCAATAATCTCATAAAGTCCTATGGAGATTATATATGTCATCTGGTGAAATTCATCACATCTTTATTTTTATTTTAAGAAATTTTTATAGATATGCTATGTTTTATTAAATAATAATTATTATGTGTAGGGTATGTATTATCGAAATTAGATGAGTAAAAGAGATAGATAATACATAACTCATCAACTATTGATCTAATTCGACGTATACTTAGACGCAAGTCAGAAAGCACTAAAAAGCATGGCTAATTAAGAGAAGAGTAGAATATATATACGGCTCTATGATGATAAAAAAAATAGGTATAATAACCGGGTTCGCTGATCTTGCTCGCATAGCAAATTTATTTTGCAGATTTGTGTCGAGGATTGGTTTTATTGTTTTTTTGTGGCGAAAGTAAAGCCCGCGTATCGAGCAAATATTGATATGTTCAATATGCTACGACCTTCATGAGTCTTAGGTTATATCGAACCTTATGATTTAGAACGATGCGTTCAAACACTTAAGAAAACTGATGAAATATAGTTATCTGTGATGGCATTTGAACCGAAATTATTAATACACTAAAGGCACGAGAGATAGTCAAAAAATTTATTTGAAAGATGAAAAAAGAAGAGTGTATATTGTTTATTTTGTTATTACACTCTAAATATATGAGCAGAATAACAAAAAATAAACATACAATTTTAATGGAGCATTATACAGAGATACTCTGAATAGACTAAAGATTAAAATATATTAATAAAAAGTATAGATAATTCATAACTATTATAAAAAACACAACATATTTGACGACTATGCAAATAATTATATTGTTTAGATCTTAAGAGTTCTGACCTTTATAAATTTATTTTACCTGATTATAAATGTACATTATATATCATAAGCTCATTATTGAATAATAATACTACTTAAATTGTTATGGATTTTTATCCTATAGATAAAGATTCTATTGAACTTATTGGATCTTGAGTTGTATTATTATATTGTTACAGTTATTATATAAGGTTTATTAGCACGACTGGTAGTAGAGGTTAAGAAGTTAAAAGACACAGGGTAAAATCCAATAACTTTTCAATAATAATATATATTGCTAGATATAACATTTTAATACCTATATTACTAAAGTGTACATATATATATCAGTTTTAATGATTTAGTAAGGGTAAGAAATTTAATTAAAATACAAATTATAAGCAAAGGCTAGCATTGTTTAATTATTAGTGAACTGCGATTATTTTCTCTTTAAATTATCTTGAGTACGAATTTCATTGAAACTAAAGAAGTTACTCTCATTTTCGTCAAAACTAACTATGTTCTACATTAAATAATTAGAAGTATGCCAGAAAATTGATATAAAATATGTAAATGGGATAGTGAAATTTGTATGTTATAGATCACTAAAAAATTAATAGTTTTATTTTTTCTATGATTTTTAATATTATAAGTACTCACTGACAAGAGATGCCTAGCGCGCTTAGTGAGAAAGAGTTTGAAACTAATTGTCAATTATTTCACATAACTTGTTTGTTATTGAATAGGTACACGATGGAAAGAAATAAATTATTATAAATATAAGTAGTAAGGTTAAGATTCTAAATAAGTATAAATTAGAAGCTATGATTCGTTTAAATAGATTTATAACTGATTAAATATAGAGAGATTTTTTTATATTATGAGAGAGTTTTTTAAACATTACCTTTAAAGAAAAAAACCATAGTTTAGATTTTAGACTCTAGAATCCAGACAATGTGTAAGAATGATGACGGTACTCGATCCACAGTGTACCCACTCCTGGGGGACGACGGGGTAGACCTATTTCCCCCCCCCCGGGGAGGGTCCCTCCGGCAACCCCGCTCTTTGGTATTTGGGTGTCGCGGGTTCCTCCCGCCCTCCCCTATCGGGGTATGATGGAAAACGTCCCCCCCTCCTGTCCAACCGTGGCCGAGCCCCTAAAAGAATTTTTATACAGTTTTATTGTTGTCTTGATTGTCTATATATGTTATTTTACGTAGTTGCTTCTACCATAGCTCATGTATCGTATATTGGAGAGATATAATCAGTAGCAGAAGAATTTTTATTAATGACAAACGAGACAGAAGACTATTTTTATATATCACATGAATCTAAATTTTACCTTATTCCATTAATTGGTTCGATCTTAAAAGTTGATTCAGTTAGTAGTAAACGCGATCAGAATGATTTGCTTACATATATCGTTATAATTTAAGAAGTCAGGTTTCTTAGAGATAAACATAGAGTCTTATTTGCTCACAGATATAATTTATTTTTGTAATTTCCCGGGTAACTCATTATAAAGATTGTTTAGGTGCTTGTGGTAGGAGCAATAAAGTTGAGATGCTTGAGGATTTTGGTAATTTTCTGGATTAGCAACTCACGAAATATCGAATTTTTTCCGATAACCTTGTTTTTAATATCTTTCCTCCCCATGTTCATTCCCATCTAAAACGCTTGCCAAATGTTTTTCATATGCATGTAAATATATTTCTATTTCGCTATTCAACTTTTTTTTATTTAAACAAAATTTAATTTTATTTAGGTTAAGTGGTGCCGTGCCGCAGTTTACATTCTGGCCGCGGCAAGTTTTCAATATCGATATTTATCGATATATTCGATGAATATGAGATAGGTTCTTTTGTGATTCACAAGCCTAATTTTGTAAGGATCGGTATTCTATCATAATATGTTGAATAAGAAAATATTTTAAATACTCCGCAATGGCTTGCTTGCGAGAAGGAAAAGATTTAGTACACGAAGAAAGACAACATTAAGGTTTGTTGGTAGCTAGCGGGCATTTAAGTTAATTTAACATTGCTTTATTTATACATTTTTGATTCTTTTACATGTTATGATCAGTGTAAAGTATAATAAATAATATAATAATATAATAATAATAATAAGAATAATAATAATGAATATAAAAAAATAATAAAAATTAATAATAATAATAATAATACTATCAGCTGAGAGCCCATAGAAACACAATCCATATTCAGAAATTAGAATATGCTAAAAAAAAAATCTCAAAACTACAAGAAACAGGAAATGAATAAAATTTTGGAATCTTGTAAAATTTTAGTTAGCAAATAAATAAAAAAAAAAAAAAAAAAAATCAACAAAAATTGGCTTTTTTGGGGGGGAGCGGCGCCGGGAGCAAGTTATATATATATAATATATATTATATAATATAGTACACAAATATATATATAATATAATTTAATATTAATAATATATATATAATTATATATATATTATAATTGTAAAGGTATTACCGCAAGTAGGGGCTCGAGCCGACGGGGAGCACAGGGGGGGGACGTTTTCCATACCCGTAGGGGAGGGGCGGAGGAACCAGCGACAACTCAAATACCAAGAGCGGGTATCCGGAGACCTCCTCGGAGGTGAATTAGTCTTACCCCCGTAAGTTCCCAGAGGCCGAGAGACTCGACTCCTGCCTTGCCATCGGTGCGGTATATCCTTGGGGTATTCTTTAATAAAAAAAAAACATAAAATTTAATCAAGTATTTAAGAGTAACGTAAAAAGGTTCTAATAGCTTCTACTCATAGTATATAATTATTACACAATTTTTTATTTTTTTTTCACATTGAAATCTAAAATTTACAGGATTCAAAAATTGTTCCTTTCCCTGAGCTATTGTAGTTTTTGAAATTGATTTTACAATTTTCCGCACTAAAGTTTACAGCATTCCACATGTAGATCCTTTTCCGGTAGCTGTTGTAATTTTTTGGATTTTGGCTCTTCTAAAAAAAAAATTTTGTAGACAAAGATACAGGTGCTCATACACAAAACATTGAACGAGTTCTTACCATTTTACGAACAGTGAGCGTTTGTTAGCAGTTCTAAAATTGTTACTTGATACCGTCTCCCCGATTAGACCTGTGTGACTTGACCGAAGTGGGGGCGGGGAATCTGCCCGAAAGTCCTGCTCAGATTGATCTGCTTATTCTTCTGTGGAAGATGTAATCATTTCAGAAAAAAAGGTGGCGATTCCTTTAGCGTCTCGTGGCTAGGTACACGCTTGGCATGCACTTGCGAGGGGCGGTTCGAAACCCAATAAGGGGAGTTTAATTGTTCTATACATTTAGGCGACTTGTGAGCGTTTGTATGGAGTTTAATTGTCTACTGATACCCGTTACTGCTATCCCTGAGTAGACCCGTTGACCCTTGACCGAGTGCGGGCGGGGAGACATCTAGCCAGAGGCATGTCAAGATTGGACATGCCTTATTCTCGGGAAGAATTAGTAATTTTCAGAGAAAATGGTGGACTTTCCTTTTAGCTCTCGTTGGTCTAGTGTAACACGCTTGGCATACTAACGCGAGTGCGGGTTGAAACCCCAATAAGCGGTGAGTTTAATTGTTTTCTTACCATCTACTAACTGTGAAGCCGTTTGTTACATTCTATAATTTGTTACTCGATACCTGTACTCCCGATAGCACCTCGTGACCCTGCCCGACGTGGGGGCGGGGAGATCTGCCAGAGGTACTGTCAAGATTGACATTGCTAATTCCTTTCTGGAAGACTAGTAAACTTTCCAGAGAATGTGGAATTATCTTTTAGCTCTCGTTGGTCTTGGTAAACAGGCTTGCATACTAACTGTCGAGCGTGCGGGTTGAAACCCGATATTAAGGGGAGTTTAATGTTCTTTACCATATTACGAACTGTGAGCGTTTGTTAGCAGTTCTAAATTGTTACTGGAACGTTTAACTACTCCCCGATAGCAACCCTGTTGACCGCCTTGGACCGAGTTGGGGGGAAGATCTGCCAGACAGGTATCTCACTCAAGGATTGATTTGCTTACTTCTTTCTGGGAAGATAGTAATTTCAGAGAAAAATGGTGGATTCCTTTATAGCCTCGTGGTCTATGGTAACACCTTCGTACTCATGCGAGGGTGCGGGTGAAACCGATAAGGGCAGTATATAATTGTCTTAACACTTTTAACGAGACGTGGGAGCGTTTGGTTAGAGTTTAAAATTTGACTGGATCATATAATATATATACACTATATAATATAATATATATAATACATAATATATATATATAATATATATATATATATAATATTATAAATAATAATATATATAATAAATATATAATTATATATATATATAACCTGTGCCAGTGCCTTTCATTGTATTGTATGAGCACTGTTCGGTCGTGATCGAATGATTGACCTTCAGATGGTGAAATTTCGACTGGTCAATGTCATTAATAATCCTTTCCAAACAATCAGAGATAATTTGTTCCATGTTCTATATATTGCTATAAAATGTATAAGTTTGTGCGTTCTTGTTCTTAACTGTAAGAAGCACAACATTGACCTCGTTTCGGACCCCTCCGAAACGCCATTGCTTCATAAACACATCTCACTGTTACGATATTTACGTTTAGTAAATAGCGATTCATCTATTTTATTGTGCTAAACACCTCTATTTTAGAATTTGCGATGCAATGTAAAATGCAGACTTCCCGGCAAAGTTAAACCAATCTATTACAGTCTTTTTACTAATCCCAAAAGTTGACAATTTGCGTGACTGAAATATCCTGGTGAAAGAAATTACATAACAAGCAATGGCATCTTTATAACTTAACCCGTCAATTATGAAACCAATAGTACTGTGTAAACAGTATTACACACACTCGTATGAACATCTGATTTGAACTAACACTTATTACTGTACTAATATATACAATTATAACACTTTTGCATTTGCAATGTCATAATCAAATGCTAAATTGTTAAAGGCGGTTAATGAGTAACTTTTTTTTTCCGAACAATATTTTCACATAACATCTTAAATTCATTCAACTTTCTGCAAAAGCTAATTAGCAAATGAAACAAATTATTAGCAGATAATCTTTGTGAACCATCACGAACAAAACGTACTTTGAAACTGATTTAAACACAATCTCAACATTCCTTTTAAAGACGGAGAAATAATCGTATCGTGGATTATTTATATGTCATTTAATGTAGACAAATTCCGGATTTGAGATTAGAAAAAACAGCTGCGCCAGATATAAACTTAGTCCAGTTTTGGTTATAATAGCTTTGTTAAGTATACACATTCAAAATTGTTTTATTTACCAAACATTTCATTAACTTAATAATTTTCATTTTTAAAAAAAAATATATATGTAAATACAGCTTCGTAGCCGAAGTCCAAGGGGTGATATTATTCAATCTAAACTCTTAAGGCCGTAGAACATAATTTATCGGTTATCTGCTTCCAGTTTAGCTTAAGTCAATTTTTTTAAAACCTTCGAACAAATGTACAAAGCGCGCATGATGCAAAGCGTGTTTTTTAAACAATAGCAAAATGTATGAATAAATATAAATTACATTAACTGAGGTTATGATACGTTAAGTAAAGTTGAGTTACGTTAAAGCTTCATAATTAAACTTTTTTTTAATATAATTTTAAAGTTGTGAAGCTTTTATTACTTCATATTAATCCTGCAATCGATATTGTATAAGAGTGAGGCAGATAAACGTACAGATTCCAAATTGTTTAAATTTTATATCGTTCAAGTTTAGTTATATTAAGTTTTTGTTAATAGACAAAGTAACAAATGTGTATACTACCAAATTTATCATAACTTACACTGTATATATAGATCCCATGCTCACGCCCTGCTGCCCTCGCTCGGTCCTATATATATATATATATAATATAATATATTATAAATATATATATATAATTATCTATATATAATATATATATAATTATATATAATTATTATATATATATATATGAATATATATATATAATATATATAGGTCAAACTAAAGAAGTTACGTCGCATGATATCGAGAACTAAGATAGGTAAAGAGAACTGATAACATATTGGAATGCGTTGAATTTGTAAATGGAATGAAACAAATTCTTTTTTAAAAAATTTTTTTTTGAATATTTCCAAAACTACATAGGTAGAAGAAAACTAATAATATATGGAATCAGCGGGTAAAAAATTTCTTTAGGGGCTCGAGCCGACGATGGGACAGAGGGGGGACGTTCACCAGGAGGCCGAGAGACCGCGAGAACCCCGCGACCCCAATACAAAGAGCGGGGTTCCGGGACCCTCCCGGAGGGTGTGAAAAATGTCTATCTCCTCGCCCATGAGCGAAGAGCTCCGATGACTCATTTGCATCTTTGCGTGTTTACTCTGGGGTATTCTTTTTAGTTAATAAAAAAAAATCTTTTTAATATAGTATTTTTACGCTGATTCTAAAGTATTATTAGTTTCTTGTACCTATCGTAGTTTTGGACGATATAAAAAAATAAACAAATAAATAAAATTTTTTTTATTTTCCATACAAATTCATACGCGATTCCATAGTTATCAGTTTCTTGTACTTACTCTAGGTTTCGAGATATTCATGCGGTAATCTTCTTTAGTTCCAGCCAATATTATATATCTTAATATATATAGATATAATATAATATTAATATAAATATATACTTATATATATATATATATATATATAATAAATATATATAATATATACATATATACTATATATTATTTATATCACTATCTATAATAATATATATAATAATAACATATATATAAAGATTTGAAGTAATGAATAGAAAACTAAAAACAAATCGATTTTTTTGTTAAAAAAACCACCGATTATCCAGGTTCGGCTAATACCAATAATTACTTGCATTTTCTTATTTTCTCAAAATTTGAGCAGAATACAAAGAACCTTTCTTTCATCTTAATTTGGCTTTTGATCTAAGGGATCATCTCAATGCCATAACTAATCCAATTTCCCTAGTGTTTGAATGTTCATCAGCTGTTTCGAAGTAGGGTGACCCATCGTTTTTCTGTCTGTTGAGCTTCCATAGAAGTCCCCTTATTTTACCTTTTGACTTAACCGCACATCGATTCAGGGTTCATGTCATGCACATCTTGGAAATGAAACAATTTCCTGGAAAGCTGGGAGATTGAGGGTCTGGTGGTGTGTTTTCACAGCCTTTTCCGCTATCCATCAGTTGGCCACCGTTTACCGTGGGCATTTTTGAAAGGAAGCCGAATTTGGCAAAGACCGCATCATATGCTTCCAGCCTTTTATGAAGTGCTGTTAACAAGCGGTCAATCATGAGAAGAAACACAGTGACCCTAAAATTCTCTCTACCTGAAAAGGCAGTATCTTCAGAATTGCCATCCTCTCGACTGAGCTTCACATTCCTTTGTTTCTTTCTTGGATATCATCTTTGTACACCGACTCATTTTCAAGACCAATTTTGATTTTCCGTTTCTCCTCAAAGTCCCCAAAAAGCATCTCATAAACTAGCAACATAATTATTCAATGACCTTAAGAGCTTCGCGGCTTCGTTCAGATCCATATTTGTGCTCTGCAGCTTTGTGCTTGTCTGGTGAAACCTTTCAGGAACGACAGACCAGAACACCAGCAAGACTCAATTTTCCAAGGTATTCAACTTGGATAAAATACTCCTTCCTCTTGTCGTGCTATGGCTGTTTCGTCCAGGTTTTCTTTAAATTGTTCTAAAACCATCCTTATTTTTTCATATCCACAGTTGAGTTCCTTTAAAGCATCGGAGTGGGCAGCCCATCTAGTGTCACTCAGGTGTTTGACAACAGGTAGGCTCTTTGCCAAATTCGGCTTCCTTTCAAAAATGCCCACGGTAAACGGTGGCCAACTGATGGATGCGGCAAAAAGGCTGGTGAAAACACACCCACAAGACCTCAATTCCAGCTTTCCCGAGGAAATTGTTCATTTCCAAGAGTGCATGAATGAACCTGAATACGATGTGCGGGTAAGTCAAAAAGGTGAAAATAAGGGGACCTTTATTGCATTGAGAATGCTTCAGACCATTGTTAACACTGAAATGCAGGATATTTTTTCCAACATGTACATATGTTTACGAATTTGCTTGTCACAAATTGTTCTGGAGAAAGGTCTTTTTCTGCTTTTAAACGTGTTAAGAATTACCTGCAATCCTCTCTGAAAGACGAAAAGCTCAATCTTTTCGCATTAATGCATGTAGAATCGTCCGCTCTTCGAAAATTAAATTTTAACAATATTCTGGATCAGTTTGTTGACAGATTAACGAGAAAAATGTTTAAGTGGATAATCAAATAACATTGGCAAGTTCAAGCTTGATTGCTGGAATTCTGTTTATAATAAATATTAATTTTAACTTGTTATCTCGTTCAGTGTTCACTATCAATTGTATGGATTACAGAGCAGTCCGCCTTCTCTTAAATTATTCGGGCGTCCTAGATTTACCGAGGGGCCCATAAGAAGTATCAAAGTCAAGGGTCCTTTAATATATATATAAATAGTATATATATATATATATATTATATAATAATATAATATATTATTTATAATTATATATAAATATATATATATATTATATAATATAATATATATATAATATAATATATTAATTATTATATATATTATAGTTTTAATATTTTATATAATTATATATTAATTATTTATATATATATATATATATATAACATAATTAAATGTATTAAATATATTATTATATGTATAAAATATATTTAAATGTATTAAATTATATTATTTAATATAATTATTATCAATATATATATATATATGTACATATATATATAAATGTATTATTAATAATTATATAAAATATATTAGATAGATATTATAATTATTTAGTTTAAATATATTATTAAAATAAATTATATATATATATATTTAATATTAATTATTATTAATTATAATTATTATTATTCTTAATTATATATATATTAATTATATTAAAATAAATTAATATATATATTAATATATATATTTATATATATATATAATTATATTAATTATATATACAAACTTATGGCTAACATATAATTACTAAACGCAAGTGGTGATAGGTATTATATTACTTAAAATAAACCCCTTTAAGTAATTTCACACAACTATAGCATGGGATGTCAACCATATGGGCCCTTAAGTTATATTGAATATAATATACTACAAAGAGATTGGATGGTATAAAATTCTAATATATATATATTCATTATAGTTATATATATATAAATAATTAATAAACTATTATTTCTATATATATATATTATATTATTTTTATATTTAGTTAAAATAATAAGTGCAATGCATTTATCCGTCCAAATAAGTTTATATATTTATACATATATGTATATTTATCTTTTGTTTTTTACATTTAATTTGAATTTTAAGTATTATACTAATCAAGCACTAAATAAATAAATTTTTATTACTTATTTATTCGCCAGATGTTGTAACACATTCGCGACTAAAATAAAATTTCTGAACAACGATTATTAAATTCACATAAAATTACTGTACTAAATATTGGTTATGTACTATGGTGTAGGTTAAAGCTAAACATTCACTGCAGCAAATATTGAATTACTTCTGATTTTTCTAAATAATATTATAATCCATATAAACATACACCCTAAATTCTAAAAAGCGAAGCATCTCCAGAAGCCGGGTTTGGATTTTAAAATTTGAGAGTCAGCTACATAGTATATAAAACCATTTAGAAAAAAACTAAATAAAAAAGAAATGAAGCAGCTATTATTGTCCTTCATTTGTTAATTTCATACTTAATAAACATTCAAACACTGCTATTGATAATTACGAACGTATTATTTTGCTAATTTTTATATAATAGATACCTAAATATTCACTAGGGCTTCTTCGGCTGAAAAGACACTATATACTTATGTTGATCTGACCGAACATTGTAATATAATCATAAACAAAATATAAATTTAACATAATAATCTTAAGAGCAACAAATTCATGATAGCAGGAATAATTTAATAAATTAAATTAATAATTAATAATAATAATATTAATTAAATATATATAATAATATATAATAAATTAATAATAAAAAATATTATTATAATAATAATAATAATATAATTAATATTAATAATAATATTATTTATCTTTGAAGAAATAAGTGACATTACATATTTATTTGACCAGATAATTTTTAAAGACATTAGTCTAATATCAAAGTTGGAGTTATATTTATTCAAACACCATGCAATTGTTTATTATAATGTTTATATAATATTAGGTAAATATATTTTATGATTATTTTTCATTGCTTGTTTATACACATATTAGAATAAAATAAATGATATTTAAGTTTTATTAGTGAATATTAAGCCATTAATTGCGAAGATATCAGTGTGTCAAAAAGTATTCTTTATGATAATAGGGCAAGTCCGATTCACACTAATAGAGAGGTTATAAATAAAAATTAAATCGTGAAATAAAAAGTTTAATTTAGCCTATTTTTTATTTGCTAATGAATGTAAGATACCTAAATAGTGGGTAATTTAGTAGTCTGTATCCTTATAGGTTATAAAGTATTACACAAATAATTATTAATTATTGTTTTTATTGTTATTATATATCACCATGGAAATTATGAGAGCACTGTAGAGAAAGAGAGAAGACTCGCACGTTGAAGAAGTGGTAAAATATAAGGTGTAAGATAAAAACACTGTACACATAATTAGATTAAGAGAAACATTACTTTAATATTAGTTTTACAAATCCGATTATTATATATTATATATATATATATTATTATTAATATATATTTATATATAATTAATATATTAATTAATATATAATTATAATATATATATATATATATATATATATATATATATATTAATATATTATATATAATTATATATTAATTAATAATTATATATATTATTTTAAAATATATAAATTATAATTATATATAATATATATTATTATTATATTATTATAATATATATATATATATTATATATTATATATATTATATATATATACAGTATATTAATTATATATTAATATATATATATATATATATATATATATATATATATATATTATATAAATATATATATATATTAATATATATAATATTAATTATATATATATATATACAGTCTTATATATAGTATATATAATATTATTAATATATATTATATATTATAATATAAATATATTATAGTATATATATTATATAATATATATATATTATTAATAAATATATATAATATATTAATATATATATAACTGTTATTAATATTAATTATATATATATATATTATTATTAATAATATATAATTATTATATAAATAATATATATATAATATATATATATATATAATTAATTAATATATATATTATATATATATATAATAATAATAATTATATATATTATAATATATATATATAAATATATTATTATATATAATAATATATATATATAATATATATATAATTAATATAATATATATTTTTATATATGAGAGAGATTTATTAAAGATTATTATCATTATTTCTATCTTTAGGTTACGTTTATTACTATTTATTTACACTTTATTATCCCTCATTTACATCAGACGACTACTTATTACCTCTTCAGTCTCTCCTTTATCCTCTAACTCATATAATTAAACAAATAAATTATTTGGTCACTAAAGGAGGCCTTCACCATATGGAGGTATCTAGGTACAGGGTTTCACATTTGGCAAAAAACTAAAATTATACTATTTTTTATTATCACGTATATATTTTATATATATTTATTCTCCTAATTCAATTTGTGAATTCAGGGACTATCTCATTCTCAAGTCTATTCTTGCACATCACTCAGTATCTTCTAGTATACTTTAGACTCACATAATAACATCTTTTATTATTTAATTGATAAACAAGTACAATGCTAAAATAAAATCAAAAATTCATATATTATACCGTAAAAAATATAAAAAAATACAATTGGCTATGATTTTTTATTAGAGAATATATAAAATATAACTTACTCTACAATTTTGTATGAAATTAGTACACCTTGTCTTATAAATTATCTAGTATGAAAATGGAAGATATAGTTCTATTATATAATTTCTTCAGAAATTATTATTATTATTATTTTTACTTATTATTATTTATTTATTTAATATTTTATATATTATTATTATTATTTTTATTTAATTTATTAATTTTATAATTTATAATTATTTATAATTATATATATTATTATATTTTATAATCTATCAGCTCAATCTATGATGTTAGCTCTTTGATATTTTATAATTTATGTTTTATGTATTACATGTACGGTCGTAAACAATAGTAGATTATCTTTCACCTAGCCCGTGATATTTAAATTACTCATAAAATATTTATGAGCAAAATTAAGTGTTTTTTATATCATTAAGGTAGTGATATAAGTATGTAAATACATGGCAAAAGTAAGTATAGTATGCTGCTTCGCATTGCTGGAAAAATACGCTATAATAGTTTTTACAAACAGTTAACACGCATACTCTAAATATGTTGTTACATATAAACCCTTACGACTACCACTTAGTATATAAGGCGAATTTGTTGTGTAGTATTTTTTATGGATTTATTCATGGTACTATTTGTGATCGATTGATTTGTATATGGCTTAAGCCTTCTATTTTAAAATAGAGTATTAGTTTAAATAGAAATATTTTAGTTATTTTCAGAAGAAAATTCACTTTAACTGGATACGCGTGATAATAAGCAAAATTAATATATATACACATGTGCTTAAACACATATATATTCAAAATAATTCTTTATAAATTTCTTTAGATTCTTAAATTTAAAATTTTCTTGATATAAACTGTAAACTGTGTTTATATATATAAATTATATATTTTTGATAATTAATACCTTATAATCATAGAAATAAGTATTATTAAAAATTTATATTAAGAGATTTTAATATTATAATATTATAATATAACTCTATCTGACACTGTATGTATATATTTACTTTATTATTTAATTAATACATAAAAAATTAAATAAACAAACGTTAATAAAGAAAGTTTAATTCCACAATTAACTAGACTATTAATGATATATCAACTAATGAACTTATTCATCTCTACCGCTGTTGATAAATTTTACTGAAGGTATTCATTAGTTTGAAAATTCCTTATCACATTACGTGGAATATGTAAAGTTTGGTATATTATTAATGATATTATATATTATATATATTATATATTATAATATATATTAATATTAATATATTAATATTATTAATATATATAATATAATTAATAACTATTATATATAAATATATTATATATAATATATATATAATATTATATATATATTAATATATATAATAATATATATAATTATATTAATATATATAATATATATATTTAATATTAATATAATATAATGTTACATTAATTATAATTATATATATAATTTAAATATAATATATTAATATATATTAATATATAATATATTATATATTATATATTAATTATTAATATATATAATTATTAATAATATATATATATAATATATATATATATTAATAATATATTAATATAATATAATTATATATATTATATATATAATATATATATAAATATATTAATTATAATATTAATAATATATAATATATTATATTATATATATATATATAATATTATATAATATATATATATATATATATATATTATATATTATATAATATTATATAATATATATATATTATATATTAATATATATATATATAATATAATATGGATACCCCTTAGCTTGGAGATGCAGTAGCCGCACGAAAAGTCGATGACGCAGAGAGATGAGACGAGCGTACGCACTTGTAGAGCACGCTAAGCAGGAGATATGGAAGAAACAGAGAAGAGAGAGAGAGGGTAGAGTATGTTAGTATGATATAAGAAAAGTAAGTTAAGCAAAATAGAAACTAACATCTAAATCACGATACTTAAAGATTCTCTTGCACCTGTAGCAGCAAGAATTTCAGATATCTATTGGTCAATAAATTTAATTTTCGGACGATACCAGAACTACATGCTGCTATTGATTATTATAGCATATTATATAAATAAAAGAACAAAACATTATGTCCACTGCCTTGCTCGTTCACAAATGAACTATTATCTAATGTTGTCTTTGATGCACATAGTCCGAAAAGTTGAAAATACATTGCTTTCTAACAAGATAGACGAGGCTATTTTAGATAGAAGAAGGGTTGCTGACAAAATACTCTTTCCCCAAACTGGTTTTGTAAGAGGTACAAGTAAATCGAAACAATTGTTACAGAAACCGGAAAATTATCTCATTTCCGTGTTTACATGGGGCTGGAAGCATTCCAATGGGCAATAAAAAAGGGTTAAAACGTTTAATTTTCACTTTCTTAGCTATTTTTATAATTTATAGACTTCTCTAATCTTTAATTCTTCTCTCTTGAGACGCGATCTGTACGCTACAGAATTGCAAGGAGATCTTACTTGACATGGACAGAGCAATGACTTCATCAATACTCATTGGGTATAACTTTTATGACACTATAGGAGTAGAAGAAGATACTTCGGGGTAAGCTCTTTGAGAGATATTTTTAGATCTTATAATTGGCGAACCATTTACAAATCTCTTAGGATCTCACCATTGCTATCCACATATGAGAATCTACCATTCCGCTTTCTTAGAATAATCTTAGAAGCACTCACCTGTGGCAATAGTGAGGATCATAGGCAGTTCAGACTACTCTCCTTTGGGATTGATATATGTTAAACTACGCGAGCAATAATTAAGAGTGGGAGAACTGTATAAAACAAGTGAGCTACCTAAAATTTCTTCGTACTGAAAATAGAGTGCAGGATCTCTTCAGATACCTTTTCTCTCACTTGTGCGTACATACATTCTCTGTGCTGATCTTTCGTAGGGAACTTTCTTGTATAGCGACTTGATCTTACAAGTCTGTTCTCACAGGTACGCTCATCTGTATTTCCTATTACACTTCTCTTCTCCCAAACAATTATCCACAACAGGGAGACGATTAGCTGAGGATAAAAGCTAAGGCGCACGAGATAATTTCAAATTTAATTGTAGCCTGTGCGTACGATCGGACTGAACAGCTTAATCCACCACTCAACCGACAGGATTTAGCAAAGTAAAAGGCGGTATCATCGAGGTCGGGAGCCAAGAATCCACGATATTGTCTCATCACGCTACATTTTGTCGCTGCTTAATGTGTGATTGTCTTATTCATATTGGGCTCGTATCAGGAAAAATACCACGCTAAAGGATATAATTTTCCGAAATATGGGCTATTTTCAATTGGTACAAGTATACTGTTCAGATATTTGTTCGTGGCTTTTGCCTGTTTCGTTCAGTGGTTTTCTCTTAAAGTATGGATCTAAACCATTCCGTATATTTTTTAGTATCTCACTAATCCAACAGTAGTTGCTTTAAACAACGACACGAAGGAGTAGAACCAATCTATGTGTTAATTAGATTGTTATCTCATAAGCAGGGGAACTAACAAAGTGGGCGTTGAGAGATAATGTAGCCACGATGAGTGATGCACTGGATATCAGTGGACGTTCTCTATCAATTACAAGATGCATATTAAAAGTTGGAGAAATAATTTGTCCCACACGCAGAAATGTTCCGAAGCAGTGTTGAGGGAAAAATTGTGTCAAAACAAGGAATGTAGTATATAAGAGGAATTATCTGTTCCGAGAGAGAATTTCCTTTCTTACAATCCGCTGTATCTTTGACGCATTCACATCAATATTGAATGTGCCCTACCTACATACACTAAAATCCTATATATTAGCCTTTTATTTAAAAATGCTGTCGTTCGAGTCTCAGCAGGCACGTATCTCTTCATCGTTAGATTAACCCTGCATCAACACCTTCAATGACGAGTCTTGGTTCATGATAGGCATATAGTAAACAGACTCATCGATCAATACTGCTAGGAAACAGCTGCTCATTTAAGTGCATTATAAGAATCTCTACAGAGAGGATAGGGATGTACAGTAGAGAGAATTTGGAGATAAAGTAGTTATTAAGCTTGTCTTGATTTATTCCTCAATAAATAGTATGCTCAACGACTTCTTTACAAGATCAAAGACTTAATTTGCTTTGCAGGCAACTTCATTCAAATGGCTTAAAGTGTTGGGATGAAAGACAGAGGTAAGTAATTTTCACCAGACCTTTCCGGCACTTCCTTCTGGCTGTTGCCGTCCCTTTAATGCAAAGAGCAGAACTAAATAATTAGAGGAACTTCAAAACTGGGTGATGAGAGGAGCAAAGTAAAAGTCACGAGTGAATAGTCCTCACGAAGAATTGCATTTGCTTTTGTGTGTTCTATTCATGTGAATAGAAGCTAGAGGCTTCTTCTATATAAATATCATCATTTACAAGTATTACTACTTTTCGTTATTGGTAACAACTCTCTGTTAATCAACTCACTGGACGCTTTTACGGTCAAATACGCTCTTTTCGGCATTTGGCTTAGACTTTTCATCAACAGTAAATTTGCACTGTCATAGGTCCTCCTTTCGGCTTTTCAGCAGCATCAGGGGTTCAATGGTCAGCAATTCATTCTTGTCGGCTTTTCCTTCCTCTCATGACCTACCGGGTTGGCTGCGCTTGCATTTTTTCAGTAGCAGAAAGTCCACTCTCGAAGAAAGCTATTTTCTCTGGTAAAACAACTAGCATCTGGAAGAATAAATGTTTGCCTGTTCACTTAGAAATAGCAAGACAATTTTTCTTCTTCTCTCCATTGGAAAGAGCAGCAAACGTAAACTTTCAAAAATTATATTTGTTTTTGATATATTTGAATGGAATTATCAATGCTTGCATTTTCCATTGATCAGCAACCATTTCCTTTCCGGCCACACACGCTCATTTCTTCTAGTCCTAAAAATCAATACACTCGAGGTAAGGGCACAGTAATGTATGGACTGGAACACCAAAAAGCAAAACTGCAAACCGGAAGTTGCACCGATGTTGCGAATGCTGCAAAGCTCAAACGATTTTGTCAACATTGTTTTGCTAATTGACAACATCAACGTAACGGTATTCATACGGCGGTAAGACCCGAATTTTAGGTTCGAAGACGTGTTCTATCACATTTTAAATCTGTTCTTAGGGACTTAATTCTCCCAAATAGAGGGTTTTGGGTTTCTCCTCAGAAGGTTTTAAAATTGCACAGTATGTTATTTGATGGTTCCATTTGCTTTTACCTGAGCGTCTTTACTCCTAAATCGATTTTTAACGTCTTTCTTTTGTGTTCTGGTGTTTAATACATTGAAAAACTAAATCGAAAGATTAATGATAATATTATTAACAATCATTCAAATCACGGTAGAATACACTCACTCTTTTGGAAAAATGACGCAGAAGTGTACGTCACAGTTTCTAGCTTCTATCATAGTAACCTACCATCACGGAATATCCGGATATAGGTTTAACAATATGTAATGAAGGATAGGGATACTTCACATTCCCGTGGTTTATTACGGAATCGTAACACCTACTCATGGCTTAGTTTACCCCAGCCTTCCTTTATAATTGCTTCTACATGTTATATCATTTGTGTCACGAATATACCTCCGTTATACGGTATCGATCAGTATATAATGACGCTTCAATGATTACCGTGCGTTTAGAAAGGTGTCGTAGCATTCCTACATGGTTTTAGTACCCCGACCTCCTTTTCTATCACTCTTAGCACTCACAATTCCTACTTTTCACGCAGTACTATCTAACGTTGCACTTGTGTTAATATACTATGTTTTTGAAGATGAGCTGTAAGTATGTAATATCCTACGAGGTTTTGAGGAATCGAAATAGCGCTGAAGTGTATGTATTAAGCTAGCGGTGCGTGTACACCGCTTTAACTTCTCGAGCTAATTTTATTTAATTTTCATGAAATATGTCCGAGCTTAATGTTAGTCTCCCCTATGTATAGAGGGTATCTGCCGAATCGAGATTTCGAGATTCTAATGATCGAGGATCTAGAGCAGCTTATATAGGATTTGGTCAATACTCTTGTTGCTGAGTAGTGCTCAATATTTATGTAAATTAATTGATTTATTAAAATGGTTTTTATTAGTTATAATGCTTTGCATTTGTCCTGCTACTACCTATGAGATGAGTTTCAACGGAGCTGACACACTATATATATTACTAAGTAGTAGAAGGGGAGTTACTTAGAGCCCAAATAAAGTGAAAGAACTTATAGAGAAGGTATTCATATTTATGGTTGAAAATATATAGATGAAAACTTGTGAGTAAATATCATAGAGGTATATTGAGTATTTACATTTATCAGTACCTAGGTAAGACGATATCATCGAGGAACTGGAGCTAGTAGTGAGAGAGCTCATAATACTTTGAGGAATTTCATGCACTTTTAGTCACATATTTGAGCCATAAATTGATGGATGTGCCTATAATATTTTAAAGAAAATAGATTTGTGACTTGAGGGTAAACAAACATTGAAGGGGTTGATTTAACCTTGGGGGATCATCTGAACTCGAAAGGAGATCTTAACCTGAAGGGCCGGAAGATTTGGAGGAAGAAGAAGAAAGAAGGAAGGAGAGGAACAAAAATAACAGAAGTAAAAGAAGTCATCATATGATCGAGATGAAATAGAACGAGATAGTCGATATATTATATAGACGGTCTTAGTGAGACAGAGCTA
>JABUQX010076961.1:27500-50000 GCA_015478945.1 Trachelipus rathkii
TTATCTTTCCTTTCTCCTCAAAGTTCCCAAGAGCATCTCTTAAACTAGCCACATAATAATTCAATGAATTGTTGATCTTCACGACTTCGTTCAGATCCGTATTTGTGCTCAGCAGCTTTGTGCTTATCTGGTGAAACCTTTCAGTGACGACAGAACAGAATACCAGTAGGATATAATTTTCCAAGGTTTTCAACTTGGATACAATACTACTTTAATTTTGTCGTGCTTTGGCTGTTTCGTTCAGGTTTTCTTTAAATTGATCTAAACCCATCCTTATTTTTTTCATATCCACAGATGAGTGCCTTTAAAGCATCGAAGTGGGTAGCCCATCTAGTGTCAATTAGATGTTTCATAACAGGCAGGCTATCAAGGGCGTTGACTAAATGTGCCCACCGATGAGTTGATGCACTGAATATCAGTGGACGTTCTCTATCAATTCAAAGAGCTTTAAAGTAGCAGAAATATTGTCCACAGCAGAATGTCCGACCAGGTTGAGGAATGTACCCAAAACAAAGATGTAGTAAGTAAGGATTCTTTTCCGAATTGCTTTCTTACAATCCAGTATATTTGACGCATTATCATAGACCTCCACAGTCACAACAATCTAATATATTTTTAAAAACGCTGCGTTCGGTCTCTACAGCGCCAAGACTCTTCATCTTAATAACCTGCACAAACCTTTCAACAGTCTGACGTCATGTATAGATTCTAAAACATATCGAAAAATGCAACACAGCTTGTCATAGTGATTTAAATCAGTGGTGGTGTCGAGAGAAATTGAATAATATTTAGCTGTCTTGATTTCCTCAATAATAGTGCTCAACACTTCTTTACCTATAATAGCTATGAGTTGGTATTATGTAGTGGAAGACAGGTAAGAGACTGACCCCTTCGCCTGTTGCCGTCCTTTTCGAAAGGAGCAGCTAAAAATGGATCAAACTGGGAAAGCAATTCCAGTGTGCCCAAGAAGATGCATTGCTTGGTGTCCCAATCACCTCGAAAGGCTAGACCTCTTTCATCTAAGAATTTGTTTGTAGCAACTACTCTTTTCAACAGAGCTTTAGCCAAAACGCTTTCGGATTGGCTATGCTCTATCAACAGTAAATTTGCACTGTCATAGGCCTTTGCTCTTCAGCACAAGGTCATGGTAGCATTCATGTGGGCTTTGCTTCTCTCATGAGCCACCGTTGGCGGTGCTGCATTTTTCCAGTAGCAGAAGCCACTTCTGAAGAAAGCATTTTCTTCTGGTTAAAACAACTAGCATTGGAAGAAAAATGTTTTGCTTGCACTTAGGAAATAGCAGAGCCAATTTCTTTTCTTCTCTCCATTTGGCAAAGAGCAGCAATACGTAAACTTTCAAAAATATATATTTTGTTTTCCATATATTTGAATGGAATTATCAATGCTTGCATTTTCATTGATGCAGCAACCATTTCCTTTCCTGCACCACACGCATTTCTTCTAAGTCTTGCTAAAAATCAATACACTCAGAGGTAAGGGCCACAGTAGTATGGACTGGAACACCAAAAGCAAAACTGCAAACCGGAAGTTGCAACCGGATGTTGCGAATGCTGCAAAGCAACATTTTGCAACATTTGTTTTTGCTAATTGAAACATCAAAGTAAGGGTTATTAAGGTCTGTAAGACCGAATTTAAGGTCTGGAAGACCGTGTTCTGACATTTTAATCTGTTCTTAGGGACTTTAATCTCCCAAAAGAGGGTTTTGGGTTCCTAGAAGGTTTTAAATGACCGGTAGATTATTTCTGATGGTTCCATTTGATTTATCGAGGTCTTTTACTCCTAAATCGATTTTTTAAACGTCTTTCTTTGTGTTCTGGTTGGTTTAATACATTGAAAAACATAATCGAAAGATAATGATAAATATTATTAACATTCATTCAATCACGGTAGAATACATCACTTTTTGGAATGACGGCTAGAAGTGACGTCACAGCTTCTAGCTTCTAGCTTCTAGCATGGTATATCCTACATCACGGAATATAGGTGTCTAACCCTATGTTATAAGGTATAGGGAATCAATTCCCGTGGTTTATTACGGAATCGTAACACTCCTACCATGGTTTAGTACCCCGCCTCCTTTACTAATGCTTCTACATGGTATATCATTGTCACGGAATATACCCGATATAGGTATCGATCAGTATATAATTGATGCTTTCAATCGATTACCGTGGTTTAGAACGGTATCGTAGCATTCCTAACATGGTTTAGTACCCCGACCCCTTTTCTATCACATCTAGCATGACATATCCTACTTCACGGAGTATACACGTGCTCTATGTGTACTACTATGTTTTGAGGAATGCTGAGTTGATTCCCGAGGTGTTTGAGGGAATCGAAGTATACGCTGAGGTGTTAGCGCGGTGCGGAGCACCGCTTTAACCCCTCGAGCCATTTTTTTAATTTTCAATGAAAATGTCCCGAGCATAGTGTCTACCCCTATGTTTAGAGGGTCTGCGAATCGATTCCGATAATTTCTAAGCGGATCGGAGCAGCTCTTAAGGTATTTGGAACCAGTGTTGCGGTGCTCATGTATATTAAGCGCTTTTAAAGGTTTTTAGTTAATGCTGCTTGCCTGCCCCTGAGGTTTCACGCTGCCACCTCTAAGGAGAAGAGGGAGTCTGAGCCCCCCAAAATTGGAAAAGAACTTAGAAGGTTGAAATTTGGTGATTAAATAGAAGAGAACGACTGAAATAGAGTAGTGAGTTTACATTAACTACCGGAGCACATGAGCCGGAACTGGAGCTGAGGACGGAGCCATACTGGAATTCTGGCTTTAGTCACATATTGAGCCAATTGAGGTGTGCCTATATATATTTTAAAGGAAATAGATTTGGAATTTGAGGGTTTCAACAAACCCAAATGAGTTTGAGGTCACCCTTGGGGGGTCCCAGCTTAAAAAAAGAAGAAAAGCACAAAGTGAAGGGCCGAGAAGATGGAGGAAGAAGAAAAGAAGAAGGAAGGAGAAAGGAACAAAAACATGAAGTAAGAAGAAGTCTCATATGACGGAGAAAATGAACCGAAGTCGGAGACGGTGCTGGAGCAGGAGCTAGAAGAAAGGCACAGAGTGCATTACCGAGAAAGATGATGGATGAAAAAAGAAGTCTCTTGAGTCTAAGCAAATGAGTAATTGCAGGGTTTTTTTAAGTCACCGGTACGGGGCCCGTGCAGTGCCGAGTTAATAAACATGTATCTAAGACCATAATATTGATACCCTTATATATGTTTTCAGTGATGTAGAGCATGAATAACATAGTTTCAATACGTTCAAAGGTGTCTAGGGACCCCATATGAGATGGGGACGAACTATAAAACGGGGTTTTACCCTTAAAATGAAATTTTAATGGGCTATAAGTTTTGAAATACATGGACATACGCTCTAACAACAGCCCTATGTTGCACAAATATATGAAACTTAACAAAGGGAAATTAAGTGGTACTCTCTTAGTCATACATAATACCGTTCAAATGTTGCACAACTGAGGCGCTCGAGTCAAAACTTGCACCTGGCTTGTTTAATGTGTGCTATATCAAGCCCATGTAAAAAGGTCTGTGTGTGTTTATTTCAAACTGAGGCATTTGATTTATGAACAACCTTTTTCATTACTAAAGTTAAAGTTAAAGTTAAGTTAGAGTTAAAGTTAAAGTTAAAGTTAAAGTTAAAGTTAAAGTTAAAGTTAAAGTTAAAGTTAAAGTTAAAGTTAAAGTTAAAGTTAAAGTTAAAGTTAAAGTTAAAGTTAAAGTTAAGTTAAAGTTAAAGTTAAAGTAAAAGTTAAATTTTCATGTTGAAGGTTAAGATTTATATTTTTTCATATATTTAATATTAACATTACGTTTTCTCTTATATTACCTTTTTTCTTAAGTTAAATTTACATTTACTCATCATGTTTTTAATTTTTATTTATTCCGTAAGTTTATATTTGTCTAAAGTTTTTTTATTTATATCTTTTTATTTATAAAAATTTTATTTATTGCTTTAAAAATTATTTTAAAGCTTTTTATTTAAATTTTTTTTATTTATTTTGTTTATAAACATTTTGTTTTTATTAATATTTTAAGAAATTTTATTTAAAAACATGTACTTTACTGACCCTAAAGCAGTAAAGTAGCAAAGCAGTAGCGCAAGCGCCTAGCATCCCATCTATACCCCTGCCATAACAGGGCTTGCTCTATTGACTTATTGATTTATGTCATATTCTTGCCATGTATTAAGCATAAGCACATCAAAATAAATTTTTTTTGAATGAGAATAACATAAATTATTAAAAATATTTTATGTTTTTACTAAATTTTTAATTCTTTTATTAAAAATAATAGCAACAAGTGATTAAAGTCATATTTTAGTTTCAATGCTATTACAAATATTACATAAAAACAAGTTCTTATGTATGATTTCAGCATAAATATTATTAAAATCTTTTTATTCTTTATATATACCATACAAACTAACATAACTAATACACCTTATGTATTCACTGCATAAAACTTGCAAAGTAGTTAACAAAATCTTACAAAACTTAACCTAAACCTACTTTTCCAACATAACTCTAGCATATGTGCTAATTTTCTCTAATATTTAATAAAACTTTACAAAAATTTACCATGATCTAGCTATCTATCACTCTAATCGATAAATAAATGTCTTGGTAAACTAGTTAACATTGTCAAAAAAACTCAAACTAACCTCACTTTTACTAACATATGAAAATAAATTTAACATTAACATTGGGAATATTTAACAAAAACAAAAATTTAACATAACCCAACCTAATTATCACATTGAGCACCGAATAAATGATAAAATAACATAAAGTATTAACTTGTCAACTGTTGTTAACATAAAAATTTTATCATAACCAACATAACATAACCTGAACTAAGAATATAACGTGTCATAACAGACCAGACATACCTTATGAATGTATAAACTACTTTCATTAACAATGTTCATTGTTTATCATAGGTAAAGTGACATTACCTAAAAAAAACCTCAAACTAACTTCACTTTTCCAACATATCAAAGTAAATTTAACATTAACATGGGGAATATTTAACAAAAACGTATCAAAAATTTTAAATAACGTAGCCTAGCTATCACATTGAGCACCGAATAAATGATAACATAACAAAGTTTTAATTTGACAACTCCTGTAAACAAAAACAATTTTTCGTAACCAACATAACATAAACATTAACTAAGAACACAACGTGACATAACATACCAGATATACTTTAAGTACGAATAAATTACTTTCATTAACAATGTTCTCTGTTTATCATAGGTAAAATGGCTAACATTACCTGAAAAATTCAAACTAATCTCACCTTCCCGGTATATCAAAGTAATAGTGTAACCTAATCTAAAAAACATAACATACTAATATCGCCTAAACTAAAAACATAACATACTTGACATATCTTGTCTACGAATAAACTGTAACCATTAGCAAAGTTACCTGTATGTCTACTGCAAATAGGATATCATCATCAAGCAAAACTCAACCTACTCTAACCCTGCAGTCATATCTATGTCACTTCATTGTTAATTTAACATTAACTGTAATATTTATCAAAAACGTAACAAAAACTTATCATAACCTAACCAAATTATCACTCTGTTTAACGAATAAATGCAAATATATCAAAACTTTTTCCAGCTTCACTAAAGCTAACATAAGAAAACTTAAACTAATAACAACGAAACATAACATGCCCGACATATCTTACGTATGAATAAAAATTTTTTCCATTAACAATGTTCTCTGCTTACTACTGGGTAAGTAACAAGCATTCCCCATAAAACTTAACATATCACCCATTTTTTCTATCATAACTTCAACATATCATTGCTAATTTAATATACTAAAAGTAATTCAAATCATTTTTAAGTATCACTATGGTTCTAGTATTGCATAAAAATAAGTTCTTATGCATGATCACAACGTAATTTTATTCTTTTAATGTTTATATCATAAAAGTAGTATATTTAACATATCTTGCATGTGAATAAATGCAGATCTATTAACAAAATCCAATGCATAACAGCGATAAATAAGTTATCGACACCAGGCAAAACCTTCCCTATCCGAACTTTCTCCAACATAACTCTAACAATACAGTGCTATTTTGCATCATCATAGTAAATTTTAACAAAACACAGCAAAAAATATATATATTAAAATATGAACTTTGGATTTTTATTATAATCTAAACTAACTTATCCAACAGGCCGACAAATAAATGATAATCTAACAAAGCTTTAACAAATGTAAAACTAGCATAATAGCACCCAAACTAAAAACATAACATACTTAACGTATCTTGCTTTCGAACAAACTGTAACCGTTGACAAAGTTAACTGTGTGTATAAGGTAAATATGATGCCATTGTCGTGTGTTTGACGCCGACAAGTATCTCGTCAATGGTCGTAGGGCCTGGAAAAATAACAAGAGAGCAAAGGAAACAGGAAAAAGAGCACAACAAAGAAATCTCATGACAATTAAATATAACACCAATCAACCTTAAGAATTTATTAAAAATATCCCCCCCCAACCTCAACCGATCCGTAAACCACTACAAGGTAAACCGATACCGCAACCCGTACCGAAATCGCAATACCTGCAGCACCACACCAATCCTACCCACCACAACAAGGGAAATCGCAACCCCCTTAACCACCAGAAATTTAAATTACCATTCACGACCAGGTTACACCACCCAAAACCGGTATCGAACAATATCGCTAATATTAAGCAGATATTAATGAATATCTTTAAATATTCACCAATATCTGTAAACCTTAAATCTAAAAAACCTTAATCCTAAAATAAATAACCTTAATAATATAAAATGCGTCAAACAGTACAGTTCTCCAATGGTACTCCTTCTCAATTTTCCAAAATCTTCACAATCTAGTCTACTGTTCCTCAATTACTCCTTCTAAACTTTACAAGCAATTCTCCAAACTCCTTCTCAATTTAATCAAGTTCTACCTGTGTATCCTCACAGTCTCCAACAATACTCCTTCTAAATTCTCCTCGCCAAACAAATTTCTAATAATCCTCTTTCTATCTTTTCCGGATTTCCTTTATCGGTACTTCTAACTCACTCTATTCTACTCTAAACATTTCCTCAGCAGCTCAAACGTTCCTAGTGTTTTCCGATTTTTCAGATGTTCACTTGCATCGCTTGCTTCAAACAAGATCCCTAAAAAAATTGCAATGAAAACAAAATATCGCATCATAGCAGTCGCAATTAAAAATGTAATAATAATAATAATAATAATAATAATAATAATAATAATAATAATAATAATAATAATAATAATAATAATAATAATAATACTAATAATCAATTAATTTCATATATAAATAATAATATAATAATAATAATAATAATAATAATAATAACAATAATATAATAATAAAAAATAATAATAATATAATAATAATAATAATAATAATAAAATAATAATAATAATAAGTAATAATAATAATATAATAATAATAATAATAATAATAATAATAATAATAATAATAATAATAATAATAATAATAATAATAATAATAATAATAATAATAATAATAATAATAATAATAATTACTACTACTACTACTACTAATAATAATAATAATAATATTATTATTATTAATAATAATAATAATAATATTAATAATTATAATAATAATAATAAATAATAATAATAATAATAATAATAAAATAATAATAAATAATAATAAATAATAAATAATAAATAAATAATAATAAATAATAAATAATAAATATTAAAAAATACATAATAATAATATATAATAATAATAATAATTAATATAATAATAATAATAATAATTAACAATATAATAATAATAATAATAATAATAATAATAATATAATAATATTAATAATAATAATAATAAAAATAATTAATAATAATAATAATATAATAATATCCTAATAATTGATTTCTTAATAATAATAAAATAATATAATCAAATAATAATAATAGTAATATTATTAACAATCAATCTGACAATAATAATAATTAATAATAATAATAATTAATAATAATAATAAATAATAATAATAATAAATAATAATATAATAATAATAATAATAATAATTTAATAATAATATAATAATAATTGAGATGATACTAATAATACTAACAATATAATAATAATAATAATAATAATTCATTAATTCTTCGATTTCACCATTATTATTATTATTATTATTATTATTATTATTATTATTATTAGTAATAATAATAATAATAATGAATAATTAATAATAATAATAATAATAATAATAATAATAATAATAATAATAATAATAATAATAATAATAATAATAATAATAATAATAATAATAATAATAATAATAATAAAATTTTTTTTATAACAAACGATTCAAAAAATAATTATACTTATTAACGAATTCAAAAATCAATGTGAATAATAATAATTGAATGAATTAAAGAATAAATTATGAATTAAAATATATAAAATATTAAATAAATATGAATGAAATTATGAAATTATAATATTAATATTATAATTATTAAACAAAAAATACATAAAAGAATTAAAGAATTATGAATTAAAAAATATCAAAATATTAAATATGAATGAAATTGAAATAATTATAATAATAATTAATAAGCAAAATCAAGCCCCTCGCCACCCCATGGTGTTTACCTGGGTGGTTGACCCAGTTTTTTTCTCTTCCCTGAATTCAACCCAACACAGAAACACTTAAATCGGCTACTTCAGACAAAAAGACAATAAAAAACAACTTTATATAACCAAATTCAGCATTCAAACAAGGAAAAAATCACTCACCCATATTACTTCATCCAAATGGAAGTCAATCGCTGGCTGAAGTAAACAACGGGCCACTGCACAGGAGTAATTTTACAATTCAGACTGGAAAAAACACAACATGAACCCTTCAATCAATCATAAAAATAATAAGAATAATAATAATAAAAATTTTAAAATAATATAAGAATAATAAATAAAGATAATAATAATAATAGTAAATAATGTTACACGTAAATCGTTGAAAAAGTTTATCGTCGATTATTTTCACTCACACTTGGGAAAAAAATAAGGTTCGAAATTGTCCTTAAAGTCTCTATTGTCCCTTTTTTTCAACTTTTTAACTAGAAGAATATTCACATAATAATTAACATATAAAAACTCACTTTTAATTTAAATTTTAAATAAAAAAACACAAAAAAAAAAAAAAAAAAAACTAGCACTGCAATCCTTGGCACTCTTTATTGGTGGACATGTTAGAATCACCTCTAAAAAAATAAATAAGACAGGTAAATTATGAGACAAAAACAAAAATCCAAATTACTTCATCCCTCCCACCTAAGTTTGTCTCATAATTTCAACGCCACCAACTTCATTCACTCGCTTTTACATTCTATAATCCTTTCTTCATAATCCAATCATACTCTTCCACTCTGCCTCTACTCCTAGTACAAGGTTTCCTTGTACCTTCTACCTGGTCCTTATTACCATTCTCACTCCCGTCAACAATCACATCTTCAACTTCAACTATTTCGTTCACACCTTCTAATCGAACTAACTTCTCTGACATATCCGCAATTTCTTTATCAATCTTTCTTACTCGTACATTCGCTTTTATTTCATTTAACACTTCATCCAATTCCACACAAAACCAACTTGCATCTTCCACTCTCATATTCATACTCCTACCCCTAACATCTCTTAATCCTGCTAACACACTTTCACTCTCATCCAACGGAAACTTGCATAAGGTATACGTCTGATTCAAACTCTGTACACCACCTCCACTATCCCACCAAAAACCCGAAAAATAATCCTCACTCTCATCATCCTCATCAAACAATCCTTTTACTCTATCAACCTTACTAACTTTACTTTTTTTATTACATTTTTTCATCCTGCGTTTTTCTATTTAAACCAACTCTTTACTTTGTAATCACTGGCTCACCCTCCTTCCACATTTCATTCATTTCTCTTTTCCAACACTTATATACTGGGTGAGAATTCAAATATCCAGGCGGCTCCCTCCACGGCCTCAACTGCATCTGACGCGTTCTAAACTCATTCAATCCAACATCTTTCTCATTTTCAAGCACATAACTAACTCCATTCGACATCACTCTTTTCACGACAAAAGGCCCTTCAAACTTTTCTTTCATCTTACTCACATTCAAAAGGCCCTTTTCAATCACCTCTTTCAAAACATTATCCCCTATTTCATAACTTGCAAACTTCAGACTCCATTTTCTCCAAACATTTCTATCACTTTCAGGCAACCCTAACCTAGGTTTAACAAACTTCTCAAAATTCATCACATACATACATGGAGACATACCAGTAGCCCTATGCACAGTCATATTATATGCCCACAACAGCTTTCCTTTCCAATAATCCCATTCATTCTCTTGTTCGCTCATCATCCGTAACATCTCACTCAACGTCCGTACCGTTCTTTCAGCCATACCATTCGAACTAGGCATACACGGAGTAGTTCGCATATGTTCAATCCCCCAATCACTCAACATCTGCTCAAACACCTGTCCTACAAACTCTGGTCCATTATCACTCAACATTCGCCTCATTTTACATACACACATCGGCAAGAAAACTTCTCTCACTACCTTAGCTACGTACGCACTAGTCTTATTCTTCACAGGCACCGTATACTCAAACCTACTCTTATGATCTACCATCACTACCATTACTACATACTCACATGCAGTCACCGGCATAGAAACACAATCAATCACCACTAACTCAAAAGGTTCACTCACATCCATTCGCAATACCGGAGGTTTTACATAAATTCTCTGATACTTTCCTTTCTGACGCTCTTTACAAGTAGTCGCCACATCCTTTACTATCTTTCGCAACCAATAGTTAAATACTCTCTCTCTCATACATTCCCACAATATAAACTTTCCCATGTGTCCATACCTACATTGAATCACTAAAGCCATCAATACTGCCCCAACCACAGAAAACACCGGTACATACAAATCATCCTCTCGTACTTTTCTAATATAATACACCACATTCTCACACACAACAAACTTTTTCGCAAACACCTTAAAATCGTCTATCAACTGATCCCATATACACACTTTCTTACCTGCAACAATACATTTTCTTAACACACATACCATAGGACATTCTTCTTGCATCACTTCAATATCTCTCATATTCAACGATTCCTCATCACCCACACCAACTCTCAACATTCCTACGAAACTAGTCATGCATGCATCCCCTTCTGCATTCTAACAACTTCTTGATTGCCTTTCAGCAATCTTTCATTTCCTACGTCTACTGACAACCCATTCCTTCTTAAAAATTCTATCCCAAACAAAAAACAATATGGCATTCGTTCTTCCTCAAGCACAACAAACCTATGTATATCATCATACGATCAGGATGGATAACTATCCCATTCATACCTTAAAATTTATACCCTAACAACAGATCATACTTCTCATTCTTACTATCAATAACATAGAACTCACCTTCTTCCTTACTTATATTTCCAATCTTAACACTCTCTCTAAATTTTATAACGACCCGTATTACCATATTACTAATCCCCTTAATATTCCCTTTTCCTGACGCTTTCTGATCTTCCATTATATTCATCCTATCATACTCACTTTTATACACTACACTGATCATACACCCAGTAGTATCAATCAAAGCTCTCACTTCAATACCTATGCAATAAACCTTAATACTCATGCACTCATCTACCTGACCAGCCGAAAATACATCCGCACTTACAGTTCCTTCCCTAACAACATTCAGCCCCTTCTTGCCTAAGGGTCCACCAGCTGTAAACCCTACACTGGCTCCTTTCCCGGACCAGTTCCCCTTACCTGATTACTCATACCCACCACCTCATTAACACTTACATTCCTATTACCAACTACAGCCGAAACATTACCAACAACATTTCCATTACCCAAATTCCCACTAACACCAGCAACTACATTTTGATTCATTTGCGTCATCCCAGGTTGTCTTACTCCCCAACACCTACCAGCCACATGCCCTACTTTCCCACATAATGTACTGGTATTTCTAGGGAACCTGCACATCCTCGAAAAATGACCTTTAGTCCCACAGTTCCCACATACAGTCTTCCTCACATTCAAACCTTGCTGACAATCTCTTACCCAATGATCTAAACCTTCACATCTACTACATCCAGCCCTTTGTGGGTCTGTACAGTTCATAGCCATATGGCCCACTTGCCCACAACTAAAACACGCCCCAATTGCCCATCTACATTCTGAAATCAAATGTCCCATCTAACCACATCTAAAACACTTCACATCCATACCCCCTGCATTCTCTCTGCTCCAGGTCCTATTCATATTTTCTCTCACATTCCTTTAATTGTATCCAACATTATCTCTCACGCTTGTATTACCAACCGGTGTTCGACTCGCACTCATCGCATTTGTACCCCCTGCATTCATCTGTCTTTCATTGTCACCTCCATAGAAATCTTCTAAGAACTTCACCATAACTTCATACGGATTGGTCTTCAGAGCATCCCTATAAGACTTATACAGAGGCACTGGTGAATCCCTTTCATTCATTCCCCTACCACTGTACACATCATGCCTCACATACTCCTCTCTATCTCTTTCATTCTTCTCAAACTCACGATCTTCACTATCTCTAACAGATCGCTCCACTGCAATCCTTCCCTACTCCACCTCATTTTCTCTTTACGCCTCGCATTTATTAACTCAGACACTGGAGTAGGGATCGCCTCCAAGAATTTCTTCATTAACATTTTATTTTCATTTATTCCTTCATTCCCAAACTTTACTCGTGACAACGTCTCCAACCTAAGCGCCTAATTTTCCAATCTTTCATTCTGGTCTCTCCTAGCCTTATCAAAGTCATTCACCCTCTTTTAATCTTTCAACCTGTTCCAACATTCTTTCCTTTACCACTTCATACTTCGGCTCACCCACACTCACGATCGCCATGTAAAAATCAAACATTCTCCCTTCCAAAAACTCACCTAACTTTTTAACCCAAAACACCATATTTTCATCAGCATTCTCCTTACAATAACTCTCATACTCTCTAAAAAAATCACACACATCCTTAGTATCATACACATTGTAATTGTTGATTTTCAGAATGTCCCTGATAAGGATACTAAGTGCTACCTGGAAATTGGCCGAACTAGAAGAATCGTACGACATGGTGTCTTCACCATAAATCTCATTCACTTCCTCATTTGTACTACTATATAAAGAATCTATACTCTTACCTTTTGCTATCATTCTTCTTTCATGTCTTCTATTCGACGTCTTCTTCTTGTTCTTCTGATTCTTCTTTTTTTCATTTCTTCTTTCTCTTTATTCCTTCTGCTTTTATCCTTTTTCATTTTCTCTTTATCCATATCATTCTCATCCAAATTACTTAAATTCTGTTTTTCTTCTACCACGATCTCTTTCTTTCCATCTACCACCTTCGGAGTAGAGGTTACTTTCTTTTGCGTCCCTTTCGTTCCAATATCTTACGCAAACTTCTTATTCAGTATATCATCTATTCTCGCTTTCATTCTCATTTCCATTTGCCTTTCCCTCTCCTACATTCCTTCTTCCATCTCTCTCAATCTATCAATTAAGTCCCCATTCTCGTTTTCTTTCTTTCTTAATGCCTCTTTCAGTCTCTCTACTTCCAATCCCAATCTCACTTTCTCAGTGGTAGCCATCTTACCTGCTATCTACAATGTCCCCTCGGTCCTCCGTGCAGACGCCCCACAATGGGCGCCAGAAATATGTCATGGGTTTGACGCCGACAACAATCTCGTCTATGGTCGTGGGACCTAGAAAAAAAAACAGAGAACAAAAGAAGCAGAAAAAAATGAACACAACAAAGAAATCTCAGGACAATTAAATCAAACACCAATCAATCTTAAGAATTTATTAAAAAATACCCTCAAGCTCAACCGATACCGTAACTGATCCGAAAATCACTACAAGATAAACCGATACCGCCACCCCGTAACCAATTTTAGTTTACCAATGACCAATTTCTCTAACTTTTTTCATATGTGTTAAACAGATAACTTTAAACTTTTCCCTCCCATCCTTGCCAACGTTAGCGATGATAAAGTGCTAATCAAAGGTAATTAATGAAATCTTTAAATATCTAACCTTAAATCTAAAAAACCTTAATCCTAAAATAAAAAGCATTAATAATATAAAATGCGTCAAACAGTACAGTTCTCCTATGGTGCTACTTCTCAATTCTCCGAAATCTTCACAATCTAGTCTACTGTTCTCAAATTACCCCTTCTAAACTTTACACGCAATTCTCCAAACTCCTTCTCAATTCAATCAAGTTCTACCTGTGAATCCTCACAGTCTCCAACAATACTCCTTCTAAATTCTCCTCTCCACACAAATCTCTAAGAATCCTCTTTCTATCTTTTCCGGATTTCCTTTACCGGTACTTCTAACTCACTCTATTCTACTTTAAGCTTTTCATCTGCAGATAAAACTTTCCAAGTGTTTTCCGACTTTTCAGATGTTCGCTTGCTTCGCTTGCTTCAAACAAGATCAAAAAAAAAATTGCGAAGAAAAAAAAATATCTCATCATAGCAATCGCAATATAAAATATAATAATAATAATAATAATAATAATAATAATAATAATAATAATAATAATAATAATAATAATAATAATAATAATAATAATAATAATAATAATAATAATAATAATAATAATAGTTAACCAAAGAAAATTAAGTATCCACTAATGGAAATGTCGGAGACATGTTTGTGGTCCGTAACGATTTCTTAGGTCAGTGGCTGTTCCTCATATATGTATAAATGATTTAGATCAAGGACTTAAATGTAATAATAATTAATAATAATAATAATAATAATAATATAATAATAATAATAATAATAATAATAATAATAATAATAATAATAATAATAATAATAATAATAATAATAATAATAATAATAATAATAATAATAATAAAAATAAATATTTTATAACAAACAATTCAAAAAATAATTATACTTATTAATGAATTCAAAAATGAATGTGAATGAATTAAAGAATAAATTATGAATTAAAATATCTAAAATATTAAATAAATAATAATGAATTTATGAAATTAAAATATTAATATAATAATTATTAAACAAAAAATAAATAAATGAATTAAAGAATTATGAATAAAAAAATATCAAAATATTAAATATGAATGAAATTGAAATAATTATAATAATAATTAATAAGCAAAAACGAACTGAAATAAGCCCCTCGCCACCACATGGTGTTTACCTTGGTGGTTCACCCAGTTTTTTTCTCTTCCCTTTACACTCTTTTGAATTCAACCCTACACAGAAACACTCAAATCGGCTACTTCAGACTAAAAGACAAAAACAACTTTATATAACCAAATTCAGCTTTCAACCAAGGAAAAAAATCACTCACCCATAAACTAGCATTTATACTTACTTCATCCAAATGGAATTCAATAGCTCGCTGAATCAAACAACAGGCCGCTGCACAAGAGTAGTTTCACAAATTCAGACTGGAAAAAACACAACATGAACCCTTCAATCAATCATAAAAATATAAGAATAATAATAATAAAAATTTTATAATAATATAAGAATAATAAATAATGATAATAATAATAATAGTAAATAATGTTATAATTACCTGTTACACGTAAATTGTTGAAAAAGTTTATCGTCGATTAATTTCACTCACACTTGGTTAAAAATAAGGTTCGAAATTGTCCTTAAAGTCTCTATTGTCTCTTTTTTTCAACTTTTTAACTTGAAGAATATGCACATAATAAATTAACATATAAAAACTCACTCTTAATTTCAATTTTAAATAAAAAACACAAGCAAAAAAAGTAGCACTGCAATCCTTGGCACTCCTTGTTGGTGGACGTTCTAGAAGCACTATTAAAAAAATAAATAAGACCGGTAAATTATGAGACAAAAACAAAAATCCAAATTACTACACCTTCACCATGCAAACCTTACCATGCATTCATATCTATATCACTGCATTGTTAATTTAACTTTAACATTGCACTATTTAACAAAAACTTTGCAAAAATTTATCATAAACTAATCCAAATAACCCACTGATCAACGAATAAATGTTAGCATAACAAAGTTTTAGCGTTACTAAAGCTTACTTGATATAACCTGAACAAAGAATATAATGAGTCACAACATACCTAATACACCTTAAGCACGAATAAATTTGCATTCACTAGCAATGTTCTTTTCTTATTAAAGGGAGAGTAACTTACATTACCTAAAAAAAACTCAAACTAACCCCACCTTAACAGCATATCAATGTAATAATATCGCCTAAACTAAAAAGTTCAATTTATAATACCTGGAAGAACCTAACATCATATTCCAAAGCTTAACCTATTCATACTTTTTACTAACATTTCTCCAACATTACAGAGTTTTTTTTTACAGCAGCATAGTAACTTTTAACAAAATTTAGTAAAAATATATATTTCTTACCTATTAAATAGCGTTTTTCAAAGTTCATATATTTAATATTATTGAAACATTTTATTTATGAAAAATTATATACACAAATTTAAATCAGTTAGGGTTATCAGTAAAGGGCGGAGCTTTGGGATATTGCGAAATTTAACATAACCTTTATCTTATCTCTGAAATAGGTCAGTTTAACAAGGTGTTGGTACAAGCACACTCGCTGCTAAATTCTTCCTTATGTAATACTAATAATGGTAATAATACTAACAACGTAGTAGGTGGAAGTGAAAATAATAATAATAATAATAATAATAATAATAATAATAATAATAATAATAATAATAAGTAATAGATATAATAAAATAATAATAATAATAATAATAATAATAATAATAATAATAATAATAATAATAATAATAATAATAATAATAATAATAATAATAATAATAATAATAATAATAATAATAATAATAATAATTAATTTTTTTATTAAAATATAATAATAATAATAAAAATGAAAACTCGAAAAATTCTAAGAACAATAATAATTAATAATTAATAATAATAATTAATAAAATAACTCAAACATAGCATGTACCTAATAACTCAAATAAAATCACATGACTTATTCACTAAATACAAATAATTAATTACAAATAATAATAATAATACATAATAAATCACTACCACCCTAACTAATCCAAAATAATAATCACATCCAACATCACTAATAATAATACACACAAAATAAATAATATAATAATAATAATAATAAACAATAATAATAATTAATAATAATAATAATAATAATAATAATAATATAATTAATATAATAATATATAATAATAATAAATAATATAATTAATAAAATAATAATAATAATAATAATAATTAATAATAATAATAATAATTAAATAATAATAATAATAATAATAATTAATAATAATAATAATACATAATAATAAATTAATATAATTTAATTAATAATAATAATATTAATACATAATAATAATAATAATAATAATAATAATAATAATAATAATAATAATAATAATAATAATAATAATAATAATAATAATAATAATAATAATAATAATAATAATAATAATACATAATAATATAGGATGATAATGATATTTTAATGACAACATAAGATATAATTTAAATATTTTAAAAAAATTAATAAATAATAATAATAATAATTAATAATAATAATAATAATAATAATAATAATAATAATAATAATAATAATAATAATAATAATAATAATAATAATAATAATAATAATAATAATAATAATAACAATTAAATATTTAGGTAAGTGAAAACCTCGTAATTTGAGGTTATATTATTACATTGATATGCTGGGAAAGTGAAGTTAGTTTGAGTTTTTTTTAAGATAATGTTAGTCACTTTACCTATGATAAACAATGAACATTGTTAATGAAAGTAGTTTATACATGCATAAGGTATGTCTGGTCTGTTATGACACGTTATATTCTTAGTTCAGGTTATGTTATTTTGGTTATGATAAAATTTTTATGTTAACAACAGTTGACAAGTTAATACTTTGTTATGTTATGTTAACATTTATTCGGTGCTCAATGGGATAGTTAGGTTAGGTTATGTTAAATTTTTATTACGTTTTTGTTAAATATAATCAATGTTAATGTTAAATTTATTTTGATATGTTGGTAAAAGTGAGGTTAGTTTGAGTTTTTTAGACAATGTTAACAAGTTTACCGTGACATTTATTTATCGTTTAGAGTAATAGATAGTTAGATCATGGTAAATGTTTGTAAAGTTTTGTTAAATATTTCTATGATAGAGAAAATTAGCACAGATATTGTAGAGTTATGTGGGAAAAGTAGGTTTAGGTTAAGTTTTATAAGGTGTTGTTATCTACTTTGCAGGTATTATGCAATGAATTTTGTTATTGCTAGCTGTTTATTCACACATAAGGTGTGTTAACTATGTTTTTTGATGCCATAAATATTAAAGAATTAAAAGATTTTAATAACATTTATGCTGAAATTATACATAAGAACTAGTTTTTATGTAATGTTTGAAATAGCATTGACATTAAAATATGGCTTTAATCACTTGTTGCTATTATTTTTAATAAAAGAATTAAAAATTTAGTAAAAACATAAAAAAAAATTAATAATAATTGTCAAGCTCATACAAAAAGAACTTATTTTGTTATGTTTTTGCTTAATACATGGCTAAAATATGACGTAAAGCAGTAAGTCAATAGAGGAAACCATAGTATGGCAGGGGTATAGAGTGTTGCGCTACTGCTTTACTACTTTACTGTTTTAGGGTCAGTAAAGTACGTTTTTTAATAAAGTTTCTTAAAATATTGGTAAAAACAAAATATTTATAAGCAAAATAAATAAAAATTTAATAAATAAAAAGTTTTAAAATAAGTTTTAAAACAATAAATAAAATTTTTAAATAATAACCTTAAATAAATTTTCTTTTAGACAAATATAAATACGGAATAAATAAAAATTAAATACATGAAGAGTAAATGTAAATTAAACATGAAATAAAAGAAAATATAAAAGAAAACGTAATGTTAATAATAAATATATGAAAAAAGTATAAATCTTACCTTCAACATGAAAATTTAATTTTAACTTTAACTTTAACTTTAACTCCAACTCCAGCCCTAACTTTAACTTTAACTCTAACTTAACTTTAACTTTAACTTTAACTTTAACTTTAACTTTAACTTTAACTTTAACTTTAACTTTAACTTTAACTTTAACTTTAACTTTAACTTTAACTTTAACTTTAACTTTAACTTTAGTAATGAAACAGTTTACTATAAATCAAATGCATCAGTTTGAAATAAACACACACAAACACACACACACACATCTTTGTACATGGGTTTGATATAGCACACATTAAACAAGTCAAGTGCAAGTTTTGACTCGAGCGCCATAGTTGTGCAACATTTGAACGGTATTATGTATGACTAAGAGAGTACCACTTAAGTTCTCTGTGTTACGTTTCATCTATATGTGCAACATAGGGCTGTTGTTAGAGCGTAAGTCCATGTATTTCAAAACTTATAGCCCTTTAAAATTTCATTCTAAGGGTAAAACCCCGTTTTATGGTTCGGTCCCATCTCATATGAGATCCCTAGACACCTTTGAGCGTATTGAAACTGTTATTTATACTCTACATCACTGAAAACATATATAAGGATATCAATATTATGGTGCTAGGTACATGTTTACTAACTCGGCATCGCACTGGCCCCGTAACGGTGGCTGTACCGATACCTGCAATCACTCATTTGCTCCGACACAAGAGATTTCTTCTTTTTCCATCTTTTAATTTTCTTGGTAATGCACTCTGTGCTTTTCTTCTAACTCCTGCTCCAGCACCGGCTCCGACTCCGGCTCATTTACTCCGTCATATGAGACATCTTCTTACTTCATGTTTTTATTCCTTTCTCCTTCCTTCTTCTTTCTTCTTCCTCTTTCTTTTCTGCCCTCTTCATTCTATGCTTTCCTTCTTTTTTCAGCTGGGACCCCTTCAAAGGGGTGCTTTTCTTCTAACTCCTGCTTTAGCACCGGCTCCGACTCTGGCTCATTTACTCCGTCATATGAGACTTCTTCTTACTTCATGTTTTATTCCTTTCTCCTTCCTTCTTCTTTCTTCTTCTTCTCTCTTCTCTGCCCTTCATTCTATGCTTTTCTTCTTTTTTTCAGCTGGGACCCCCTCAAAGGGGGACCTCAAACTCATTTGAGTTGTTGAAATCCCCAAATTCAGAATCTACGTCCTTTAAAACATATATAAACACACCAAAATTGGCTCAATATGTGACTAGAGCTAGAATTCCAGTCAGGCTCCGTCCTCAGCTCCAGCCCCGACTCATGTGCTCTGGCACCTAATGTAAACTCACTATTTCAGTCGTCTCTTTTATCTATTCACCAAATTTCAAACTTCTAAGTTCTTTTCAAGATTTTGTGGGCTCAGACCCATCCATTCCCTTCCTTAGAGGTAGCAGGTGAAACCTCAGGGGCAGGCAAGACGAGCACCTTTACCAACAACAGGGCCAGTTGAAGAGAATACGTTAGCTAGCAACTTTTAAAACACTAAATATAGTATGCAGTGCCGCAACCACCGGTGCCAAATGCCTTAATTGCTACTGGCCGATCCGCTTAGAATGTAAGCGGAACGATTCGCAGACCCTGCTAAACAATGGGTTAAGACACGTACTGATCGGACATATTCTTGAAAATTAAAAGTGGCTCGAGTTGGTAGGCGCGGTGCTGCTGCAGCCGCCATTATACACTCAGGCATGATCCAATTCCCTCAACACCACGGGAATCACTCGGCATACCTCAATAAGATACTAGTACACATCAAGCACGGGTATATTCTGAAGTAGGGGAATCATGGTCAGTGCTGAGATGTGATAGAAAAGGGGCGGGTTCTATAACGCATGATTAGGAGTGCTAACGATACGTTATAAACCAGCGGTAATTTTCGATTCAACAGTACTCGATATACTGCAAATCGATAACCTATATCGTGTATATTCCGTGTCATACGATATACCAAGCTAGAAGCATTATTAAAAGGAGGCGGGGTACTAAACCATGGTAGAATTGCTGCGATTTCCTTATAAACCATGGGAATCGATTCCCTATACCTTATAACATAGGGTTAGACACCTATATCGGGTATATTCCGTGATGTAGGATATACCATGCTAGAAACTAGAAACTGTGAGTCACTTCTAGCCGTCATTCCAAAAAAAAGTTGAGTAATTTCAATTTATTTCGAATGTTAATTATTGTAATTATTTCCTTTCGATTATGTTTTTCAATGTATTTAACCAACCAGAACACAAAGAAAGACGATTTAAAAATCAATTTAGGGGTAAAAGACCTTGATAAATCGAAAGGAACCATCAGAAATGATTTACTAGTCATTTAAAACCTTCTATGAACCTAAAACCCTCTTTTTGGGGGTTAAAGACCTTAAGAACAGGTTAAAAAGTCAAAAAGCGGTGTTCCAGACCTTAAATTCGGTATTACTAGCCTTAATAACCCTTACTCTGACGTTTCAAGTATCAAAAAGAAATGCTGCAAAATGTTGCCTTGCACATTTGCAACACCGGTTTGCAACTTTTCAGTTTGCGATTTCAACTTCCGGTGTTACGGTTTTGCTTCTGGTGTTTAACCCCATACTACTGGCCACAACTGATAATAAGCTCTGAGCTGCTGGGAAAGTTGAAATTGAGTTTGGTTGAATCGACTCGCTTGATTTGAGCCATTTGGACTCAGGTTTTGATGTTTGACAATCACCCTGAAAGAGCTTGAATCGGTAGCCTCAGTACTCAAACTAGCTGATGTTTGGATGTCTCCATCACTGGTGCAATCTTCCTCAGGCCCAGAGGTTGATTCACAGCAGGACACTGCTGTAGGTTTTGCAAGAGTGCATACATTATCCATTTTCAATTTTTTTTACAGCCTGTCCACCACCGTCACGGCAAAGCCTACAAATAGTTGCAAGGAGGGGGTGTCTAAACTCAACAAAATTTCTACTAACGCAGATTACGCAGATGAGCACAGATTAAATTGAGTAGGAAAAACAGAAGATGGATAAGAATTACACAAAACAAAGGTGGCAGGAAAGAAAGAGGCACGCGCAGCGAACTAGTCTTTGAGTGTAATATCAAACACAAAACTCATGTGTCGACACAGCACCAACTTGGTGCTAACGAGGGTTCTTAAGGTGGTGGCACGGCAAGTGAAGTTCCATCGAGCACTTGCCGCTACGTCTACCTCTATAGAAAAGAGATAAGCAGGCAACATCAAGCGCAAAGAAGAGGGTCATTGTGAACTAGAAAGTACGGACATTTATATTTTTGCCTTTGATCGACCCTATCCAAA
>JABUQX010076961.1:62500-65000 GCA_015478945.1 Trachelipus rathkii
ATAATATATAATATTGAAGATACATTAAATTGTTTGCATTAGTAAAACTTAAAAGTAAGAAATTCTAAATAGACTTTTAAAATCAAGATCCGTTTAAAGCGACTCTCGTAATTATCAATTTTCACATTTGTTGATTTTTTTGACAAAATTCATTAGTATTTTACAGTTTGTATATATTCATTTTTTACTTTAAAATACGTGGAAAAGATGAATCTTATTAATAAAATACTTCCACTAAGTTTTTATAAATTTGACACAAAAGTTACTTTTGTGACAGTGAAATTTCATTTGTCAAAGTTTCGATGCGATGAAATTTGGGGAAATGCTAAATTTACCGACTTAATAATTTACATATAATATAAATTCATTTTATAAATTCTAACTAGGATACCGCTCGGCCCCGGCAAAAATCAGGAAAACCGGGTTTATACGGGTTACGTAATACACTAATAATAGAGTTAAATCAACAAAATAAAAAAAATATATACTTTATTCATTACTCTTTGTTATAAATGATCAAAATTAAATAATCATACTAAATATAATCAATTTTTGTTTTGTATTTACTAAGATGATTTTCAAATTAAAACTGAGGCAAATTTAATTTTTCGAGTTTTAACATAAATATTCGAAATTGATATATCAAACGGAATTCGGAAAAGAAATAAATATAATTGTTAAATATTAATTTTTTATTTATTTAAAGAAAAATTTATTTAAAAAATATTTTGTCAGATTTATTTTTAAAATTATTTATTTACTTATTAAATATACTTTTAAATATTATATACTATATATATATATAAATATATACATATATATTATATGTTGATATTATATAATTAATTATATATATATTATTATATATATAATAATAATATATATAATTTATATATATAATATATAAATATATATACACTTCTATATTATTATATATATATTTATAATATATATATTATATATCTATATATATTATATATTGTTTATAGTATATATTATATATTATATTTATATATATATATAATATATATATATAATATATATATATATATATATATATATATAATAATTATATATATATATATAATATATATTATATATATATTAATATATATACATATTAATATTGTATATATTTATATTATATATATATATATATATATATTATATATATTAATGAAATATATATATATCATGTTATATCTATAATAATATATATCTATATATAATAATATATATATTATATTATATATATAATAATATATATATATATATATATATATTATATATTTATATATATATATATATATATATATATATAACAGAAAACATATATATTAAAATATTAAATCTAATTTATTTTATATATTATACAAAATATTATTTATATATATATATATATACATATATTATTATAAATATATAATTAATATTTAATACACTTAAATAAAAATAAATTATTAAGATATGCTAGCCAAGCTATATAATATAATATATATATATATATATTAATATAATATATATATATATATTATATATATTTAATCCACTTATTCTTCTAGAAAATCAATTATTTTCTAAAGATTTCTTTGAATTTGAATTTAATTGAATTGAATTAAATGTATTCCTTTTTTATAATTAAAATTATTAATTAAAATTGAAATTATATTTAATTTTCATCCTAAGTTTTAAGACATTCAGTGTTTTTGACTTTCGGCCCGGCCCGGCCCGGCCCGGCCCGGCCCCGGCGCCGCACCGGCCCCCAGCCCGGCCTGGTCCTGGACGCTACAGTTGTAAGCTCCGTATCCTACACAAATATTTTTTATTTTCCACTGACGATGCAATAATGAGATACCTATATTATTTGAAGGTTTTATGAATTAATTTTGAACAACATAAATTTTATTTTTTATTGGATGTGATACTTTTTTAATTTTATACATGTATGTAATAACGACAATAGATATTTTAAACTTTATATCATGATATATATATAATATATATATATATATATATATATATATATATATATATATATATATATATTATATATATATAATTATAATATATATATATATATATATATATAGATATATTTTATATTATATCATATATATAATATATTATTATATGCTCAATTGTAATGATAAATATCTTTTGAAATTTTACCAATCAACAAGTCTTTGTGAGCTAAATACATAATTCGCAATTCTATGTTTTTATATGTAAAATTGCTTAAAAAAATACATAATTTTACTTCTTGCCCCCAAATGAACTTATCAACCAATTTATTAATTTAAAAATATTTCTATCTTCCTTCTTCTTTTCTGAATTTTTAACTTCAGAATATATAATATAATATATATATATATATATATATATATAATATATTATATATATATATATATATTATAGTATATATATATTATATATATAATATATATTATATATATTTATTATATCAAAAAGAACCAAGATTAAAATTTTGGTGCACAGGGCT
>JABUQX010076961.1:70000-71529 GCA_015478945.1 Trachelipus rathkii
AATGATTCAAGTTTCTAGTTTCTGCATGGATATCCTCATCAGGAATTACCCGATATAGGTGTCAACCTAATGTTTATAAGGATAGGAATCGATTCATGGTTTTTTAAGGATCGCAGCATTCTACCATGGTTTAGTACCCCGCCTCCTTTTAATAATGCTTTCTAGCTTGGTATCGGTATGACACGGAATTAACGATATAGGTATCGATTGCATATATTCGCTACATGTTGAATTCGATTACCGTGGTTTATGTATCGTAGCACTCCTAAATGGTTTAAGAAACCCGCCCCTTTTCTATACATCTAGCTGAATAATCTACTTACGGATATGACCCGTGCTGATGTGTATCTAGTATCTTTAGGTATGCCGAGTTGATTCCCGTGGTGGGTTGAGGGATTGTCATGCGCTGAGGTGGTTAAATGCGGTGCAGAGCACCGCCTACCAACTCGCCCATTTTTAATTTTCAGAATATGTCCCGATATAGTGTCTAACCCTATGTTTAGAGGGTCTGCGAACGATTCCGCTAATTTCTAAGCGGATCGGAGTAGCATTAAGGCATTGGCACCGGTGTTTGCGGCACTTGCATATATATAGTGGTTTTAAAGTTTGCTAGCTAACCGTATTCTCTTCAAATGGCCTGTTTTGGTAAAGGTGCTCTCGCCTCCTAGGTTTCAGCTGCTACTCTCGAAGGGAATGATGGTCTGAGCCCAAAATTTGAAAAGACTTAGAAGTTTGAAATTTGGTGAATAGATAAGAAGAGCGACTTAAATAGTGAGTTTAACATAGGTGCCAGAGCACATGAGGTCGCGGGCTGACTGAGGAGGAGCCTGACTGGAATTCTAAGCTCTAGTCACATATTGAGCCAATTGAGGTGTGTTTATATATGTTTTAAAGGACGTAGATTCTGAATTTGGGGGTTACAAATAATGAGTTTTTGGAGGTCCCCCTTTGAGGTGGCTCAGCTGAAAAAAGAGAAAAGCATAGAATGAAGGGCAGGAAGAGAGGAAGAAGAAGAAGAAGAAGGAAGGAGAAGGAATAAACATGAAGTAAGAGAAGTCTATATGAGGAGTAAATGAGCCAGAGCGGAGCCCGGTGCTAAAGCAGGAGTTAGAAGAAAGCACAGACTGAAGGGGTCCAGCCTGAAAAAAGAAGAAATTGACGAAAGGCAGAGAAGAAGGGAAAGAAAAAAAAGAAGGAAGGAAAAGGAATTAAAATGAATAGAAGAATGTCTCATATGACGGAGTTAAATGAGGCAGAGTCGAGCCGGTGCTAACGCGGAGTTAGAAGAAAAGCACCCTTTAAGGTGGTCAGCTGAATAAAAGAAGGAAAGAATGAAAAAGGAGTCAAGAAAAAGAGGAAGAGAAGAAGAAGGAAGGAGAAAGGAATAAAAAGAAGAAGTAAGAAAACAATTTTAAAATACCGGAGCCGGAGCCGGTGCTCGAGCAGGATTAGAAGAAAGCAAAATTGTCTCCCATTAAACATATGGAAAAAGAGAAATCTCTTTTGACCGACACAGCGAAATATCCAAT
>JABUQX010076962.1:5000-7500 GCA_015478945.1 Trachelipus rathkii
ATATATATATATATATATATATATATATATATATATATATATATATATATATGTATTTATATATGTATATGTATATATATATATATATATATATATATATAAAGTGGTGCTTAATTTAGTTTCCCCAAAGGAAAATATTATAGCGAAAATATTAAAACGAAATATTATAAATATGTTATCAAAAAGTAGTTACATTTTATAAAAACTTAGATTTAAGCAATATTGATGAACTTTTAAATATGAAGGCCATTTTAGTTTTTCAATTATGTTCAGAAAGTGAAGGCATACGCCATCTATCGGGAGTTTCGGCAATTTTTCGTTTTATTATATTTTCAATGATCCATTTTTATAAAAGTTAGACCATAAAATATAGATATATTTTTTAAAATATGTTTAAAATATTATAAAAAAAATAAAAGTTATAAATTTGTCAAATGTAAATATTAATAATATATGTATAAAAACCTGATTATTATTCATGTAATCTTTTTTATTATAACTTTGTACGACTTTTCGTTAAAAATAAATAATCTGGTGTTTCGCTTTTGTCTTATTAGCCTTTAAAAGAGATAATTCGTAGCGCTTAGCTACCACTAAAGAGATAATTTGCTAATATAGAACAATAAGCTGAAATATCAGATCCGACCTGAAAGGCCTCCATCTTCCAGGTGTGATAAAGATGTGAATTATGAAAGATAGAATCTGAATATAGATGAGAGACTCGAAATAGAAAAAGAAAATTTAGAAAAATTTAAAGATGGAATAGATAAAAATAATCTAGATAAAAATAAAATGGATAAAATAAATGATAATTTGATAGAAGAAATAAAAAGAATTCAGTGATCCAAAACTGTAATAACTGTGTAGAACGATAAAAAGTTTTCGTAAGCAGATAGATTATATATAGATATTGTTGAAAACAACAAACAGATGAATATATACAATTCTTACTAGTACAGATAAAGATAAAAGTTCCTTAATCATTAAAAATTAAAAAATTTGGTTCCAGAAAAAGAAGTCGCTTTATATGTAGACATTTCATAAAATTGCTGGTCCTTCTCCCGACGTCATATAGACGATATTATACGAATGACTCACTTTCAAGGACACCTCGGGATATCGCGCTGTCTTACCGCCATAAAAGGAGACTTTGTGTTTCGCAACATGCATTAGAGAGTGAAAGCACTTGTGAGAAGCTGTCCACAATGTCAAATAGGCAAAACAGGACGTGGCATAAATCCTATTTACGGAAAATATAAGGAAGTCTCCTACAAGTTCCAAGATTTAAACTGTGATATATTGAAATTGCCTGTTTGTAGAGGATACAAGTACTTATTAACCCTCATTGATAGGTATTCTCATTATGTGTGGGCATTTCCCTTAAAAGATATCACAAAAGAAACCATTGTTAAAACCTTAATTAATCAGCTAATTCCGATGTGTGGAATCCCCAGCAACCTCATCACAGACAAAGGAGGAAATTTTACCTCACATTTATTTGAAAGTGTGTGTAAACTGTTAGGAATAATGCATACAACAACTGCTAGTTACTCACCCTTTAGTAATTCCAAGGCAGAAGTAACCCATAAGATGATTCTAACCAGTTTAAGAACCATGCTAGCTGAGCCAGGCATGGAGAGTCAAGGGTGGTTAGACGTTTTACCATTCGTCTTATTCGCGCTTCGGCTTGCCCCCATCTCAGAATCGGGCATCTGCCCCAGCAAATTGATGTTCGGGCAAGATATAAACATTCCTGACGGCTTGATAGACCCTTCTCTCCCAGACGGACCAAAAACCTATGATAATTATATTGAAAAACTTGCTGGATTGATGGCTAAGCCTCTAGCGCAAAGAACCAATCTGCGCAATAGGAACTTCTTTCAACCAAAGAACTTGAAAGAAGCAAAGTATCTACTGGTAAATATCTACTGGTAAAGAATCAACAATACAACGTTGGGAAGCTGGCCTCCAAGTACCACGGCCTTTATCAGGTTGTCAAAATCACTAATAGCAATGCTCATATAATAAAAGGAGACAAGGTGGTGGTTGAAAACCTTAGAAATGTTAAAATCTTCTGCACTCTAGTTCCCTCTCCTTCTGATAAAAAGAGAAACTCAGAATAAATGAAATAGAGGAAGGAAGTGGGAGACAAAAGTAAATATTTCTTGAGAAAGATAAGAGTAAAAGACGATGATGTGGTAATTAATACGAGAACAAAACCATTTGTTAAAGGTGTTATTATCCATATTTGTAGTTCTTTCCCCCTTTCTCGAGTAGTATTTTTCACTGTTCTTCTTTTTACTTCCTTTGCATTTATTGTAAAATTCAGAAGGAGGGTGAAAGAATATCTGTACGAAAACACCAACCACCAGGCCTTACCTCTGTTTATGAGACAGATATCCAGCACACAATCGAGGTCGCAAAATGTGCAAAAAGTTAAGAAAGAAGGATGTTTGGTAAGGCATATGCATGCATGTCATAGTGTGTATACATCTATGTA
>JABUQX010076962.1:15000-22500 GCA_015478945.1 Trachelipus rathkii
AGAGAGAATCAGAATCGCACAAGCTTTCATTAATCATTATCATCCTCAAAAGCCTCTTGGTTCTCCAGAACTGTGAGTGAGGTGCGCAAAGAGCACCGGAAACAAAACAATCTGGTACATGATTATGATCATAATTCAAGAAGCTTTCATAATTTCATTAATAGCTATAAAATATTTCCACGAAATAAATATTTAAAAAAAGGAATAAACTTTACCTTTCAAAACATACATAAACGTTTTTTGTCCTTAAATATTCGTTAATCCACCATGTATAAAATAAAACAGAAACATGTCAAGTAATGTAAAAAAATTTATTATATAGAGCATTTGGGAAATTATTTTGGTGATTACTTTGGTGGAGTGAAAAAAAAATATATAGATTTATTTATCTTGGGTGCTCATCTTCTGTTGGTGTTTTTCTTCTCTGAAAATATAAAAGGAAAGAGAAGCTTAGAAGATAATTTAAAATGTTATACATAGGACACATTAATTAAATCAGTTCTTCATCATTTTGACTATCACAGACTAGTTAAATATCAGGTAATTTTTTATGATCTGGCAAAACAAAACGTACAAGAAAATATATTTCAAGAACATATATCAACATTTATTTGGAAATAAAACATTTATTATGTCATACACTGTAAATAATGATGAATAGATAAATATATTAAGTTCTTACTCCCTTTTAACAATTAAATTAATGTTTGGCTGCAAATTTGTTAAAGCAGAGCAAGGAGGTGGACCTACAGACCAGTCATATATATCTTCATTCACTGTGGGCCTGTATCAGTCCCATAACTAGTGGTTGAAGAAAACTTAAATAATTTGTAATATAATATCAGGATATATTTACCTTCTACATTTCCTAACTTTTGCTTGATTTAGCCATTCTTTTAAAAAATGCCTCACCATTTCCTCAGTTGTTTCTGGAAAAAATTTTCGTGAAGCAACTGGAAAAAAACAGTATATACATAAATGTTTATGATCAGAAAGTTAAAATTATTCTTGGTTTATAAAAGTTTAATATTTAATATAAAAGTTTAATATTTAATTTTTTATTTAAAAAAAAAAAATTTGACTGTGTTGAATAAAATATACCGTATTATTATATCATAGTTCACTTATGAGAAATGAGGTTAAGGGAAAAATTAAATCAGATTAATAAAATTAAAATAAACCATCATGGTTACAGAGCAAATTAAAGAGTGGTGTATAAAACATTTTTGAAGTTATTAAAATTTATCTTTTGAATTTAATTAAAATTTCTATAATTTTAGAAAGCTTTTATAAGCACTGCAAAATTAATCAACAAATGATTTTTAGTTTGCTAGTCACATAAATATTCTTTTAAATATACAAAATATTACTTACTGAAAATTATTTTACAAACTTCTGTGGAGATGAATGGTTTTTTAAGGGAATTTTTGAATGACTTCCCGGTTAATGAATAGAGTTCTGCAACTTTATCCAATAAAAGTCGACGAAGCATATTAGTTATCAACGTTCTTGCATCTTTGCCACCAATCGATAGCAAAAATTTGGTCTGAAAATTAGAGAATTAATCAGTAAATGTTCTGGAAGCTTTTTAAATTTGAAATGTTAAATTCAAGGCATGTTAATCCTAAATATTAAAATTTTATAAAATTTAATATAAAAAAAAACAAAAAATTTTTGCCAGAAAATAAAATATTTTAAAATTTCTTTCTTTCTTGCTGTTATCTACCTTCTAATTTTCCCAAGAATGGAGTAAGGTGCGTGACGGCATCGGAAAAGAAAAATAAGTAGAAAGACATGAACAAAAAAGTCGAAAAAGAAAGCCCAGCCTTACCGCCCCCGTTATTACCATTTATTAGTGAGAACTCGTCGCAGTCAGAAAATCCAACCTATCACCCAAAAGCTTCATGGGACAGCGATGGGCCCTCACTTTGGTAGATCGTCAATGTAAGGGTTTCATCCCTTGGCCCAGGTGGGCTACAAACATACCCCCTCAAAACCCCGACATTCACTCCTGTTATACACCTTTCTTCTCGCCTCTAACCAAACTCACATTTCTCTCCTTCAAGAAACTTCGTTTAAATGACTCAATACCACTTTTTCTTCCGGTCTCCAGCCGGTTCGGTTCCCAACAAATCGCCACTATACATCCCTAACCAACCGACTATCCATTCATCCTTTCCATAGACAAACCATCTCAACATACTTTCATATATTCTCTCATTTACCCCTCTTCACACCACCAACTCTCCTAAAACGTTCATTCCTCATTTTTATCATTCTTCTCACACCCCTAAGATTGTCCATCTGAACACATTGAACTTTAGATCTATACTTCTTATTCAGACCATAGTCTCACTACTATACAATAACACAGGTAACCTCATGTAAGACTCTAGCACACTCAAGACTAAGTCCGCTTTACATTCACCAATTGATTTAATTGCACCAGCCCCTTCCTGCCATTCACAATCACAATTTCCTACTACACTCTGCATCATCCGTTTCCCTTCTCATCCAACATAAACCCTAAATATTTAAACTCAGACACTGGTTCCAGCTGCTCACCATCTAACATATTTTCACACCGGGACTGTCCCTCGCCCACAACCATAACCTTACTTCTTATCCACGTTAACTTTCAGCCCCTCCTTTTACACACCCTGCCAATCTCTCTACCAATCCTTCAAACTCTCTTCAGATTAGCCACACAGAAACCAAATCATCCGATATAATAGGTAGGGCACCCTCCACTTCATAAATTTCTATTAAATAATAATAATTAAATTATAAAAAAATAAAATATAAATATTTACCAGTTCTTTCCGATTGTCTACACTCTCTCTTAACTTTTCATTAAACTGAATAAAATTCTCTTCACTGTCAAAAGGTAGGGATTTTATCAAACAAGAAAACTCATCATCACAATTCGATGAATTCGAATTTAAATAGGTGGTCGGTTGAGCTAACAAAGAATCTACTTTCTTTTCCAATCGATTCAAAGAAGCATTCATATCAACAATCATTGAAATTAAATGAACTATCTGAATTTCATTTTTTTTTGTGCCGACATCTGAAAAATATATTGACGCAATTATTAAAAAATAATTTATTGAAAAATAAAATTCATCATCAGAAAATAAATGGGAAAAGAATACTATATTCTTACCTGATGTTGAAGGATGGTTAGTTACAGTATGAGCATTTAATTCAGATTTTCGATCACGTCTCTGAACATTTGAAGCTGTGGATGAACAAGGCTGTGGAGAACGTTCTTCATTACAAGGTCTATTAACACCATTTAATTCTGCCGATGGTGGAAGTGGATATGGAATTTCTAAACTCCTTTTTTGTGAAGTTGGGGCTTCTTCTTCATCTGATTCTCCAAGGAGAGTAAATGTGCGCCGCTTCCTTTTTCTGGATTGCATTTCTTCTTCATCTGATTCCAAATGTGAGGTTTCCTCTGATTTCCTAAGATGTAGCCGAGCATCTGCATAGGACTCTGAAATGTTTCATTAAGAATTAGTAAAAAAAATTAGTAAAATATAATAGCACTGACTTTGCAATACATAACATATAGCAAAATTTTGTTACATTCAATATGGAACTTAAAAAAAAATATAGAAATTTCAAAATTTAATATTTTATATAAAAAATTGTAAGCAATTTCAAAAATCTTTTTAATCTTTATAAATTCAAATTACAAATTCATATAATTAGATAAATATATAGTGCTGTGTTTCAACTTGCATTATTATTTTTAAATAATAAAATAATACGGTATATATATATATATTTTTTTTGCATTTGATTAATTAACCGTCTGAAAATATAAATTGCAATAATAATAATATTTACTTAATTTTATTCTTTCTTGAACCCTCATGTACCACATTTTTAATTAAAATTTGACTATTTACTCACCATATTCCTGCATAATTTCAATTGGGCATGTAAGCCAATTTTTCTCAGGCATCACTTGCTTTTTAAGGAGTTTGTCCTTTATCTCCTCTGAAGTCACATTTGGGTAAAAGCAAAATCTTTTGCTTTGATGCACCCACTTTAGAGCAACAATGCCTGTAGCATCATCTTCTGCAATAAACTTCACAATAGCAAAGTTTTTAATCTTTGCGAGTGTCATCTATAATATATATATATATATATATATATATATATATATATATTATAATTATATATATATATTATATATATATATATATATTATATATTATATATTATATACTATATATATTATATATATATATATATATATATATATATATATATATATATGTGTGTGTGGTGTGTGTGTGTGGACGTAACTCTACTATGGACCTGGATGGATGCTGGATAATCTGGCCTAATATTTTTTGCTCCAGTTGGAGCCTGGATATCTAGCCAGTAAGAGAAGTCTTCCTGTTTATAATTTTATCCTAACTTTCAAATTGCCTAAGATGCTAAATAAGATGCTTCTTAAGTTTCCTAAATTTAAGATGCTTAATGGCTAATAGAATTGGTAAAAGGTATGCTTTATTTGTAATGATAAGTACTGTATGTTATTACATGAACTAGGAAAACTAATGAGATTGGTAATAGGTATGCTTATATTTATTTATCGTGATAAGGTACTGCATGTTTAATGAACTTGGAAACAGGTAATTAACATGCTGATAAGATATGTTTATAATATGAACTTGGTAATTTTGCCAAGTTACCTGAATACCATTAACTGTAAAATAGCTTATGTGTCATGAGAGACTGGAGCACATGCAGAAGCACTTTCTCAAACTTCTCTTCAATGCACTTAATTTGAGAAAAATTATATTCGTCAGTTTTTTGTAGCTATATCAAGAATTGCAAATTCATATCTCATATGATATACTTTTAATATCAATTAGATTGTTAAGGGGCAGTATTGTTTTACACATACTTATATATAGGCTATGTTTTGAGAACAATAACCGATAGGATTATGGGACCATTGGCTTAGCCATACCTTAAGCCAGTAAAACTGAATAGGACCTTGTTTTTAAATATTATTCATTTATATTAGGTGTCTAAAGAATAAAAATTGATTCATAAAACCAGATATAATATATATATATATATATTATAATATATATATATATATATATATATATATAAATATATTATTAATATATTATATATATATATATATATTATATAATATATACTATATATTAAGAAAAAAGAGAAAAAGATGAAAGGAAACAGTGAAAACAAGTTGTCTGGTGTGAAACGTGTGTGTACTGGTTTGGAGAGGAATGAGAAGGGGAGAGAAGGTAGTTGCAATTCTGATGAGTGAACTTGTTGGTTACAGAGCTATGTAGTTTTGTTGTGTGTAATGCTAGAATTCCTAATGTTTAACAAGTTTGAAAAGGTCAAGGTATGTATGGTTATGACGACATATGTTCCATCTGAGGGTAATGTTGAAGAAAAAGTGTGATTTTCTGGGATAACCTGAATGATGTTTTGGAAAAGGGGTGAGCAGGAGCTTCGGATTGATTGTGATGGGTGACCCTAAATGTTGGATAGGTGATCAAAAAGAGATGGTATAACAGGTGGTTTTGGGTGTCAGGAAGAAAATGAGAATGGTAGGAAGGTGATTGGATTTTGTAAGGAGAGAGGTATGTGTGTAGGTAATACTTTCTTTAAACACAGAGTATTCATTAAGTTCTTAGAGTTGTGCAGGTAGAGATGGTAATCAAAGTGAAAGTAATGAATTGATTTTGTGTTGGTGAAAAAGGAAATGTTGAAGAATGTGTTGGATGTTAAATCAGTGAGGGGGTTAGGAATGGGAATATTCGGATCATTATGATTTATGTAAAATTAGTTAGTTGGGGCTTGGATGGAGAGGAAAGTGATAAGGAAGGAACTGGGTAGAGTTAAGAGTGAGAAGTTAAGTTGATGTGAACAAATTGAAAATGAACAAATCTAGGAGCAAATGAAGGAAGCAGTTGTTAGCAGTGCAAAGGAAGTATGTGGATGTGTTAAAGTAGGAAGTAAGAATGTTATCAGTGAGTGGTGGAATGAAGAGGTGAAGCAAGCAGTTAAAAGTAAAATAGAAACATAGTTGAATGTACTAAAAGCCAATGATGAGGTTTCAAAAGAAAGATGTTTGGAATTATATAAGGGAGAAAAAAAGAATACTAAAGGGTGCATACATGGAAAGAAAAAGGAGGTAAATTAACACTTTGGGAGGAGGATGAATGGGGACTTACAAGGGAATAGGAAGCTAGCGCGAAAGATTAAGAATGAGAGTAAGGTGAATCTGCTTAGAATAATGAATAGGGATGATGCTTTCATAACTGATGAAATGGATGTGAGGGGAGTGTGGAAAGAACACTTTGAAAATCTCCATAACACTCGCAGTAATGAAGAGGTATTAGTGAATGTGTGTGGGTTTGATGGTCCAAAAAGGAAAACGGTAGGTACTTTGGGGATGAGGTCATTAGTAAAGAGGTAATGGGTAGAGTGAGAAAGTTGAAGAATGGTAAATCTGCATGTATAGATGAAATTACTGGTGAAATGATCAAGAATGGAGGTGAGATGGTGATTGACTGGATTTGGAAGTTGTGTAACAAATCGTTTATGGAGGGTATAGTTCTGAGGGATTGGAGGAAAGCAGTTATAGTACCCCTATATAAGGGTAAGGAGGATAAAGGTAATGGCAGGAATTATAGGGGAATTAGTTATTATCGAGTAGTATTGTGAAAGATATATGTTGGATTTTAGTTGAAAAGAGTTCGTCAAAGTGACTGAAGGACTGTTGGTGAAGAACAAAGTATGTTTAGAAGTGGTAGAGGATGGTGGTGGATCACATCTTTACATTGAAAACAAATGAATGAAAAATAAGGGAAGAAGATGATATAAATTGTATTTGGGTTTTACGGATTTGCAAGCAGGCATATGATAGGGTTTAATAGGGAAGCCTCTATGGCAAAGGTGTTAGTGATGGATATGGAGGCTGGTGGTAGTCTTCTGAATGGAATAAAAGTTATGTATGACGAATAATGAAGCATGTGTAAGAAATAAATGCTGTCAAAAGTGATTGGTTAATATTAATAGCGGAGTGAGGCAGGATTGTGTTATGTCTCCTTGGTTATTCAATTTGTATATGGATGGGGTTATGAAGAATTCGAGGTAGGGGTGGCAGGAAATCGTGTTAAGAATGACGGAGAATGGAAGAGTAGAGTGGGGGGTGCCCTACCTATTATTATGCTGATGATTTGGTTTTGTGTGGAGAAATCTGAAGAGAGTTTGAGTGGAATGGTAGAGAGATTTGGCAGGTTTTGTAAAAAGGAGGGGTTTGTAAGTAAACATAGATAAGAGTAAGGTTACGGTTGTGAGTGAGGACAGTCCTCAGTGGTGAAGTTAATGTTAGATGGTGAGCAGCTGGAACAAGTGTCTGAGTTTAAATTATTTAGGATATATGTTGGATGAAAAAGGAACGGGTGATACAAGTGTAGTAGGAAAAGTTGG
>JABUQX010076962.1:27500-30000 GCA_015478945.1 Trachelipus rathkii
ATGAAAATCTTCATCTTCCTGTAATAAAAAACCCTCGTGAGTTCTAAGAGATCCATCAAACTGAGGGAAACTCATTCGGTTATGCAGAAAAACTCCTGGCTGCTTACATTTGGTACAAGAAGAATAACCAGTATGGCCTTTAATTCCTAAGATGTAAGCTTTAGCTGGAGCATCACAAATAAAACCTTTAATGGAAACTTTAATTTTTCTTCCACTTATACACAAACCATTATTAGCAAGTGAAATTACCTCCATTATAAAGTCTCTGAGATAGGAAGAACAGTCATAAGGCTTACCTTTTCCACAATAAATACCAATAGGAAAAACAATTGATTGAATTGATGGAATATTATAAACAGAACCTAAAATAGGCCAAAACTCATAGGAACTGCTCTTAAATAATGGTATTCCATCAATGCCAATCAACAATTCAACTGAATTTATATTGCCCAAAATTTTTTCAGACAATTTCCTCAAATTAAACTCTAACCCAATATGTGAATACTGTCCTGGTTCAACACTTCGAACAGCAACATCAACAGGAGTTTTTAATAAAGTTCTAGCATCAGAAGGTAAAACAAAACACTTATGTGACCTAAGAATACCTAATATCTCTGTTAAAGCCACATGAGATAGACGGTTTCTAATTGCCCAATTTCTAAGACTCTCAGTAATATTTTCATTTTCACATATGGCAATGGATTCCCTGTCTGTATTTTTCCAACTATCTGTAACAGCATCATGAACAGACAGAGCTGTCTCACAGTCATCATCAGAATTTGGTTCATAAACATAAGGCACAATGTTCATAACTTGATCCACAGTACTAAACTCAGAGGTCTCTTGTGCTTTTACAGTAGGGTGATTTAGGCCAATATTTGTATCATTATATGTATATTCTCTTTCTACTCTCTCGTAATTAGCAATTCGATTATAATCATCTAAATCTTTGGAAATTACATTCTGAACTGGTAAATGCATGAATTTTGCAGGCTCACATGATAAATCACGAATATCGTCAGCTCCGATTTCCCTTTTAATTCGTTTATCTCTTCCCTGCCTGGTCATTTCAAGAAACAATTTCCTTGACATTTTATAGAATGACTAGCCTATCCAATATACTGTATGAATAAATAATAATTTATTAATTAACAGAAATTAAGATGTTTATAACCCTTTTTTAAGTTAACTTTTTCCTAATTTATCAAAACCACTCACAAATATATACGATGAATAAAGATATAATTAAGCACAAAATTGCGCCAAAAATAGACAAACAACCAAAAAAAACAGCATCATAGCCTTACTAAGCCTAGCTTATACCGTAGTATAAATATGTATACTGTGCTAAAACAATACAGATACCATAGTATAAAAATATTTAGCAAAGCGAAATCGAATAACTAATAATTAAGGGCAGCTATTGTTTAGACCCTTATCGCTTTTGTCATTTGTGCTTACGCTCGATAAGAAATACTCACCCAGTTTTAGCACGAATTTCCCAGAGTTTGCCAAGAGACAATGTTTCAGAAGTACAATTTTTGAATGCTGGTCCTGGAATTTTTCAAGCAAAAAAGTAAAAGGCCTGGTTGCTAGCCCTGTCACCCTAGAACTGCGAAGAAAATCTTCATTTGACCTGACTGCGCCAAATTCCAAATCCAAAATTTAATCAAAAGAACTAATTGTTAGTTTTTCTTGCTTCACATATGGCATTTTACAAAACTCTCATTATTCTTAATTTCACTTAAAGATGGATGGAAAATTTTGTTATTTCTCTACTTGAATTTTCAAAGTAGTAATTTTCGTTTCATTGATAATTTGGATTTAATTTTCAAATGTTAAAACATTACCATTGTCCCACTCCTCCATCAAAGTGACCGCCAGCATCATGAGTGTCGACTGAACATGTAACCGTTCTCTAACACGCCTCCCTACATATCCCAAACATGTTCTATGTAATTGAAGTCTGGGCTTCCCGTAGGTACCGGCAGGATGTGAATTCATACTTCTTCAAAGTATAGGTGAACGACGGTGGCAGTGTGCAGCATGGCATTGTCATGGAGTAATTAAAAATTGTCACTATTGAAAATGGCAAAAGGCATTACATTCTGAACAATATTTTTTTACCATTCTGATGTTAAGGTTTCCTTGTTCAATATATAGCAACTCCGTGTACACTCCCAAAGCTATGACAGTCCGCACCATCACAGAGTCGCCTCCGAAAGGAATACATGGAAAAATGCTGCAAAGGGTAAAGAACTGGAGTTTCCGATACACTGTGAATTGGTTGACCCAAAATCAACCAACCACTGGTTTCTGGGAAACATCTTAAGCACTTCTTTTCTTGCTTCATGTCTTTCCATTCTTCAGGCACCATAACACAAATTAAGGCACTGGCATTGAATTTCCACACTCATGTGACTAATGAATCCATTGATGCTGAATGTGGACTACCTGTGTTTTTCCGATAATTATAAACATATTGCAAACTAATCGTACA